>JAKSZT010054562.1:3263528-3359751 GCA_026826555.1 Tolypeutes matacus
CCCCCTTGCTGCTTGTGCTTGCTGGGTCAGCTAACCACGCCGCACGGGTGGGCTTGCCTTCACCAGGAGGCCCCGGGAACCGAACCCGGGGCCTCCCATATGGTAAACGGGAGCCCTACTGATTGAGCCACAGCCGCTTCCCCATAATCTATTTTTATATATTTATTCATAAGAGAATACACAAGAGATCATGATCATCAAAGGATCTTATAGATGCGATCACATGATATTTTTCTCTTTTCATAATTCAGGGAATATTTTCATTAATATATCTCAATATAAAATCATAAAAATCTCTTTATTCTTCATGGTAAGATCCATGTTTCTGCCAGGAAATATGACTAACATTCTTTTTTACAATATTCACCTCTCTAGTTATTCTTCTTTACTCAAGAGAGAGAAAGAGGCACATGTTATCAGTGGATCTGTACTTAATAACTTCTTCCCATTTGTTTGGATGCTGCTACAGACAACAAAAAGGATTTATAATGTGATGGTACTCATGGGTTGTTGTCCTCTTATGCTGGCTGTCCAAATACCTAGAGGGCTACAATCACCATTTCATATTCTGGAAACATGTAATTATTATTTCCTACAATTCAGCCTAAACAGCTTTCAGGGCATAAAGTAATCAATGCAGTAATCTCCAGTAAATAGGGAAGAGTAGTCAGAGGCAAGCTGCACAGAGTTCACCATGGTAACTGTGTAATCTTTTCATGTTCTGGTGGCAACATCAACAGGTATGCAGAGAGGTTCCATGCCTCTAAAACTGGCAGACCATCCTGTCACTCCTTAAGGAAGTACGAAGTTAGACTTCACTTCTGTTAATCACTGTTACTGAGCTATAATGGTTCGGTAGACAAACAGTATAGAATTAGTACTCAAGCAATCTGGCCACAGCTCTGCTGTTAACTAGCTATATAATCTTGGGACAATCACTTAGGGTCACTAAAGCTTGTCTTTTCATTAGTAAAAGAAAGGAGTTAAACAGTAAGGTGTCAATAGCAATCTATGCTTATTAATAAACCATTTCTTCCAAGGATGGCATTTCGCTAAACTTCAGTACAGTCCATATGAATTAACACATGGTACCAACAGCAAATTTGTTTTAAGTCTGGCATAAAATGAAAGCCAAAAACCTGTCAAATATCATATTTCACTGACTCTAAGGTACTATCAATTTTAAAAACATACTACTTTATATACCAATGAGGAAGAAAAATACCACCAAACTATGACATGCCATCCAATGTAAGACAGATTCTAATTTCAGAAATGTAAAATAAGTAAATTTTGGAAATGATGCAATATGACATTCTATTAGTTGTAAACAAATGTTCATTATAAAATTGAATTTAAGTTGATCAAACCAAATTCTGATATGTTACACAATGAAAATCAGATAGAGCCCCTTTCCATATGTTCTACTAGGCAATTCTACTTCCTCTAAGCAACTGCATAAAGAAATGTAATTTATTTGTTCTATTTTTACCAAACATATCAGAAGCTGGAGTATAATTAAACAAACTCAATAAGGACAGCTTCCTGTGGTGATTACTTTAACACTCATTACTTCATAGTCACTTGTATTTTTCATATTAATGATAAACTAATTTAGATATTCCTTTAAAATGTATATTTAAGTTAAAGGAATATAAATTTTTTTAGAGCTGGAGGAACTCTTACGATTATCAGTTTTCCTTTACATAGAGAACAAACCAATTCTGTAGCAAAAGACACAGAGAGAAAATTTAAATTCTAAAGCCATAAAGTCTTAGACTGAGGTTTATTTTTAAAAACATATGGGGGAAAATGTTGTTTTATACTTCACAAGTATTGTAACCTAACACTATGTTTCTCTATAAATATTCCTTAATCATTTGGTTTCAGAACGGCCAAATAAATCTTTAATAATGTAACCTAAAATAAATGATATTATTAAAAATGTATTCAAACTCACAGATGCAGAGTGATTCCCATGTCTCTCAGCTCCTTCACTGACAGCAGAGGAGAAATTATATCTTGGCCAAATCGGTCATAAATAAGCACCTATTTAAAAACAACCATGTGCTCTTAAAATATCATTATCAGTGAACAGCTAATATAGAAGGCACATTAATGCAATGCTGAAGTAAAGTTTATTTTAATAAATCACATATACTGAATTCTTATCCTTATCTCAATATTTTCCATCATTATTTACCAAAATGTACGTCCATGCAGCAATATATTCTTAAAACCACTACTACTTAGCTAAAATAATCAATAACTATAGAAATTTCTTCTTATAAAATACTTTATTTCTAGGTTAAAAAAAAAAAAAACTAGACTATAAAATCTTCATATTGAGCTATAATTAAGGACTTTGAACATAGAGCAAACTGAGATACATTCTCCCAACTTCTTTTCTAGTTCACATATATCCTTTCCAAAAACAGAGTGAAAAATACCCACTTTCAAAACTAATAAGTTAAAAGCTCCATAACTCTAAAGAAAGTTTAGTAATTAGAACATCTCAGATTAATAAGATACTTCTTTTAAAAGGTCCATAGAGCACATGAAAGCCTTAGTCATCAAAATCATGCCTCAGATTCTAAAAGGATTAAAACTGACACCTTTGAGGAATCTAAGGATGTCAATAGGATCTTCTAGCTCAAAATTAGTTTTAGAGTTAAGGAAAATAAAAGAGACTATTCAACTTAACTGTTTTCCATGACTATCTCAATAATTCTTTATGGAATAAGAAAATGCTAATGAGAGAAGGTGGCATAAGGACATGATTTTCTTGAATGCCAAGATTTCCTTTAGAGAAGCTAAAAATCTCTCTGCTCAAGTTTTGAGAGGTTAGATGTTGCATCTCTCAAAATTCTTGCCCCTTTAAATCTCAACATATCTGTATTATGAGTCTTGTGACTTGGAAAGTATCTGACACAAATCCATACCCAAGAAATTCTCAAGCTTTTTAATTTGAAAGCTCAATATAGGCCTTTAGAAACAAATAAACAAGTATAGTTCAGGGCAATAAGAGGCCCACAAAGAAACTGGAGTAAGGGAATATTAGGGAGCCTCTGAAGCATAAATTATGAATTCAATATAGATAACTTTAATCACCTTCAGAATTAACACAAAGGACTTATAAGAAATCATGAGTCTTCAAAACACCCCAAATTCTAACCAAGTTGATTTGGTCTTAGTTCTTAAGAAGAGGGAAATGTACATATTGTAAGCAAATAAAGTTTAAATCTAATCAACTGTATTATCTCTTTGAAGACAGATTCAGTATGAAGTTTAGAATGAAGGAGCCCAAAGAATAGGAATTTGTAAAGATTCTCTAGAACCTCTCAAAGAAGAATGTCTATGAATTGCTTTCTGGTCCAATTAATAGTTTTACGAGTTTTTTACTTCATAAATTAATAAAGTGACATTCTGGTTTACAGATCACTCACTCTTAAGTTAGTTAAAATGGACCAGTTCTGCTGAGTCTGACTAACTCTGAGCAAACGTGCAAAATCCAAAGTCTGGACACGCAATGCTAAAGACTAAAGCTTGAACAAAGTAAGGAGCTAGCAGTGAGATCCCATCTAAGAGAAGGGGTGGATCCCCTAAATGAACATTATTATCTCATCACCTGTTTCACTCCATGAAATGTTTATCAAAAATATTCATATGCCATACCATGAATATATTCATATATTATGCTAAATAATAATAATATGCCATGTTAACTAAAAACAAAATACTCATGAATTATAAAGTACGCTACTATGTTAACCAGAAATTCCCCCCAACTACCACCAATAAGAGCTGAGAAAAAGAAAGTATTTCCCATAAACGCCTCTCTTACCTTCCATACTGGTTCTCCAGTGCTGTTTTTAACATGAGGCACATTGAAATTCAACATACGCTTCAAAGCCACTGAAAATTAAAATTATCAGATATTACCACTGTTTTTCAGGATTTCATTTTCTTTCACATTTCTTATTTACAACAAGAAAATGTGAAAGTCAACTCTAGTAAAACTGACTGATCACATGACAGAATGTGTACAGCTAGGGGTCAGTCCTTGTAAAACTCCTCCGTCAATAGTTAATTGGCATCTGCTTGGGAGATTTTCTAAATTATAACAGGTATTTGTTTCCAGATGATAAAAGTAGGAAAAAGGTTCAGGAAGAACCTTATCTAAGGTGACATCATCAACTTGGTGACATTATACATCCCCTGAAAAAACCTCCCCAGAGATTCAAAGAATAAAATGACAAATCATACTTGCTTAGAACTCTGGAGGAGGGTTGAGACTGGGGTAGGACTCCACAAATGCTGAACTGAGCAAAAAGGAAAATATCAGGTAGGAAACTTCTACCTCACTTGGTTATGTGCAGCTTGGGAATTGCTCAGAGGCAGCAGCCTGGATTCCAACTATCTCCCACCAGGGACAGTAACTATAGAACCCTATACATATCCAGGCACAGGAACCCAAGTCCAAAGAGAGCCAAGTAGAATACAAGCTGATGAGAAATGCTGTATACAAAAAGGCCACCAGGAGGGGGAAAAAAGAGAGGGAGACAGAGATTAAACTGAGGCTGGAAAGTTCTGTGCTCACTCAATCTAGTTTATGTTAACTGGACCACAAAAACACAAAATATACTTTTCTGGAGTGATCCACCTTTCTGGATTGACCCCATCTGGCTCCCTGAGGCAATATATACTAACAAGGAAGAAATCAGAACCAAGAAGCACAACATACTCCAAAGAGAAGAAATCCCAACAGACCTACTCCTATATATCAATCAGAACATCAAAAGCGAAAGATAAAAATAGAATTCCTAAAGCAGCAAGAGAAAAGCAATTCATCACATATAAGGGATCCTCAATAAGACTAAGAGCCAATTTCTCATCAGAAACCATGAAGGCGAGAAGGCAGTAATGTGATATATTTAAGATACTGAAAGAAAAAAAATTGCTAGCCAAGAATTCTTTATCTGGTAAAACTGTCTTTCAAAAATGTTAGACAGTTTAAAATATTCACAGATAATAAACTGAGTGAATTTGACAACAAAAGACTGGCTCTATGAGAATTACTAAAGGGAGTTCTGTAGGTTGAAAGGAAAAGACGAGAGAGTGGCTTGGAGTAGTGTGAAGAAATGAAGATCTTCAGTAAAGATAACTAAAAGAGTAAATGCAAAACCCAATAGAACTGTATACACAATATACAACTCTACTCTTTAATTTCTGTAAGACTCAGAATACAATTAAACAACAACAAAAGAATATTTCCTGATAATGGACATGCAAAATATAAAGTGGTAAAGCGGAACAAAAATAACATAAAGAGGGTAAACAGAGGAATATGGCAGCAGACAACATGTATGCTACTGAAGGTAATTTGCTATCCTTACATATTAGTAAGGTTACAGATGTAGGTTGTGTAATATAAACCACAGGGTAATCACAAAGTACTTAAAAATATACAGAAACAGAAATTTTAAAAGGACCAGTCAGATACATCACAAATGATCAACTATACAGAAAAGGAGGTTACAAGAAAGGAAAAGAGAGATGGGGAGAGGTAGGGGAAAGATATGACATATAAAAACCAAAGGACAAAATGGCTGAAGTACTGCCTTTAAGTTAATAACTCTGAATGTTAATGGATTAAACTCCCCAATCAAAAGACAGAGATTGGCAAAATGGATAAAAAAGTATGATCCAACTATAGGCTGTTTACAAGAGACTCACCTTAGACCCAAAGACACAAACAGGCTGAAAGAGAAAGGATGGAAAAAAATATTCCATGCAAATAGTAACAAAAAAAAAAAAAAAAAAAAAGAGAGCTGGGGTAGTTATACTAATATAAAAAAAGACTGACTTTAAGTCAAAAGCTGTTACAAGACAAGAAGGACACTATATATTAATAAAAGGGACAATCCACCAAGAAGAAATAACAATCATAAATATGTACGCACCTAACCATGGTGCCCCAAAATACATAAGGCAAATACTGGTAAAACTAAAGGGAGAAAACAGACACCTCTACAATAATAGTTGGAGACTTCAATACACCACTCTCATGAATACATAGAACATCTATACAGAAGATCAATAAGAAAACAGAGAACTTGAATAATATGATAAATGAACTAGACCTAAGAGACATATACAGAAGATTACACCCCAAAACAGCAGGTTATACATTTTTCTCAAGTACATGTGGATCATTCTCCAGGAAAGACCACAAGTGGGGTTACAAAATAAATCTCAGTACATATAAATAGACTGGAATTATACAAAGCATCTTCTCTAATAATATGGATAGATACTGGAAATCAGTAACAGGCAGAGAACTGGAAAATCAAGAAAAATCAAGAAAACCAACAAATCCTTAGCTAGAATAACAAAGAAGAAAAGAGCAAACACAAATAAAATCAGAAATAAGAGGGGGGACATTACTACTGACCCCACAGAAATAAAAAAGGATCATAAGAGGATATTATGAACTGTATGACAACAAAGTAGACAACCTAGAAGAAATGAACAATACATGCAAATCAATCTAGCCTGACTTTAGAAGAAATAAAAGACCTCAAAAGACCAATTACGATAGATCCAAGATGGTGGAGTAGGAAATGGCAGGCTGCACTCCTCTTCCAGAAGCTTTGGAAAGACAGGCAGGCTTGTGGGGCATATGGGAAGCCATGGGGGCGATTGGAGAGGGCAGCTGGGGAGGGGGAACCCAGCCAGGCACTGGGGGTGAGGTGAGCAGTGGGACGATGAGGCTGATGTGTGAGTACCCAGCCAGGCATGGGGTAGATGGGAGCCTCAGGTGATCAGGTCAGGGTAGGGGTGCCCAGACGGGCACCAGAGAAGTGGCCAGGAACAGGGAGATTTGGTCAGTGAGGAGGGACCTGGCCAGACGCCACTGGAGGCTTAAGAGGGAGGTGCATTTCACTTTTTTTTTTTAATTCCCTTTTCTCACCCAGGTACTTGGGACCCCAGGGTTATTGACTGGCAGGCATGGGCAGCCAACAAGGAGAAGCCTAGTTGCTGGTGGCCTAGAGGGAGGTCCAGCTGGAGTTTTTTTCATTCTTTTCTCTTCTCCCTTTCTTTATTCTGGTACCTGCAGAGAGGTGGGCCATGGGGTGACTGATTGGCAGGCAGGGGCAGCAAACAAGGAGAAGCCCAGTTGGTTACCTGTGGCCTGGAAGGGAGGCCTGATTGGGATTTTTTTGTTTTTGTTTTTGATTTGTTTTGTTTTTTTCTTTTAACTTCTCCATTTCCTCACTTAGATACCTGCAGGGAGGCAGGCTATGGGGATGACTGATTGGCAGGCACTAGCAGCCAAAAAGAGAAAGCCTAGTTGGTCTCCTGTGGACTGATAGGGAGGTCTGGTTGGGGTTTATTTTTTCTTTTCTCTTCTCTTCTCCCTTTCTTCACCTGGGTACCTGCAGAAAGGCAGGCCACAAGGTGAGTGGCAAGCACTGGCATCCAACAAAGAGGATCCTAGACTGACTCCAGTTTCTAAGAGAGAGGTCGGCCTGTTTGGTTTTTTTCTTTTTTTCTTTCTTTTTCTTCTGTTCCTCAACCCAGTGCCTGCAGCCAGGCAGGACACAGGGCCGCGCGCGGGGGGGAGGAGGGATTGAATGGCCAACAGGGAGGGGCCTAGCCAGAAGACGACTGTGACCTGAGGGGAGGTCCTCTTTTTGTTTTTTTTCAACTTCCCCTATTCTTTTTCTTCTCCTCCCTCCCCCCTCCTTTTTTGTCTATTTTCCTTTACCTCTTTTTTCTTCATTTCTTATTTCTTTTCAGGTGTCTCTTGTCTTTTCCTTTTCTTTTTTTCTTTTCTATATATTTTATTTTTACTTTCCCTTTTTGTTTATTAAAATTTATTTTTTTCTTTTTTTTTTCCTTTTTCCTTTTTTTTTTGCTTTTACTTTTCTCAAATATGGGCAATTCTGAAGATTTAGAATAAAAGGCACCAAGTGTCAAAGAAGACCCTTAACACAAAGCCAAACTAAAACAAAACCCAAGAGAAAGAAACTAACAGAATAAACTCCTTAAGAGAAACAGATGCCTAGACATCAGCAAACTATTACAAGCCATACTAAGAAACAGGAAGATATGGTCCAAATGAAAAAACTAAAAACCAGGAGGAGACCCAGAATGTGGAACAACTAATCAAAGATGTCCAAGCAAATATCCTAGATCAATTCAATGAGATGAGGGAAGAGATAAAGGCTATTAAGACACTGAGTGAACATACAGAAGAAATTGTAAACACACATTTAAAAATATAACAATTCTTACAGCAATAAAAGATAAAATGGAAGAAATTAAAAATACACTAGAATCACACAGCAGATTTGAACAGGCAGAAGACAAATTAATGAAGTAGAAGATAGGACATCGAAAGTCGTATGGATTGTAGAAGAGACAAAAAAATGGAAAAAAACTTTAGTAGGGAGTCAGGGAATTGAATGACAGTACAAAACGCACAAACATAAGCATTATGGGTGTCCCAGATGGAGAAGATAAGGGAAAAGGGGCAGAAGGAGTGTTTGAGGAAATAACGGCCAAAAATTTCCCAACTCTTATGACAGACATGAATGTACATGGCCAGGAAGCAGAGCATACACCAAACCGAATAAATCCTAGCAGACCTATGCTGAGACACATATTAATCAGACTGTCAAATACCAAAGATAAAGAGAGAAGAATACTGTAAGCAACAAGAGAAAAGAGATCCATCACATATGAAGGTAGCTTAATAAGATTATATGCTGATTTCTCAACTGGCAGTGGTATGACATAGTTAAGGCGCTAAAAGAAAAAAGCTGGCAGCCAAGAATTCTGTATCCAGCAAAATTGTCCTTCATAAATGAGGTAGAGATCAAAATTTTCAAGATAAGTAGAAATTGAGAAAATTTGTCAACAAGAGCTCTACCCTTCATGAAATACTAAAGGGAGATCTTCAGGTTGAAAGGAAAAGACAGGAGAGAAAGGTTTAGAGGAGAGTATAGAAAGGAAGACTATTAGTAAGGCTAAGTGAAAGAGTAAAAAAAAGAAACAAAAATAAAATATGACATATATAAGCCTAAAGGAAAAAAAGGGCTAAAGTAAGCACTGTGTTTACAGTAATATCACCAAATGTTAATGGATTAAACTTCCCAATTAAGAAACATTGGCAGAACAGATTAAAAAAGATGACCTGAGGGGAGGCCCTCTTTTTGTATACAAGAGACTCACTTTAGAACCAAGGACAAACATGGGTTGCAAGAGAAAGGCTGGAAAATGATTTTCCATGAAAACACTAACCAAAAAAGGGCTGGGGTAGTATTATTTAGACAAAATAGACTTTAAATGCAAAACTGTTGTAAGAGACAAAGAAGGACACTATTTATAAAAAAGGAGCAATCTAACAAAAAGGAAGATCATAAATATTTATGCACCTGACCAGGGTGCACCAAAATACATGAAGCAAACACTGGCAAAACTAAAGGGAGAAACAGATGCCTCTATAATCATAGTAGTGGACTTCAATCATTCTCAGCAATAGACAGAACATCTCAACAGAGCATCAATGAAGAATGAAGAGAGGAATGAGACCTAACAGACATATACAGAGCACTGCACCCCAAAACCATAGGATATACATTCTTCTCAAGTACTCATGGATCAATAATGGGTGGAGAACTGGAAATTTCACAAATACATGGAAGTTAAACAACATACTCTTAAATAATCAGTGGGTCAAGAAGGAAATTTCAAGAGAAATCAGTAAATACCTTGAAACGAAGAAAATGAGAAGACAACATATCAAAAATTATGGGATGCAGTGAAGGCAGTGCTGAGAGGGAAATTTATAGCTATCAATGTCAACATTAAAAAAGAATGAATAGCTAAAATCAAAGATCAAACTGCACATCTGGAAACTAGAAAAAGAACAGCAAGCTAATCCCAAAGCAAACAGAAGGAAAGAAATAACAAGGATTAGAACAAAAATAAATGAAACGGAGAAAAAAATAGAATCAACAAAACCAAAAGTTGGTTCAAGAAGATTAACAAAATCAACAAACACTTAGCTAGACTGACAAAGAAAAAAAGAGAAAAGATGCAAATAAGTAAAATCAGAAATTATGATCTCTTTTATTTCTGACAGCAGAAATAAAAGAGATCATAAAAGAATACTATAAGCAATTGTACACCATTAAACTAGACAACACAGATGACCTCACAGAAATAAAACGTATCATAAGAGGATACTATGAAAAACTTTATGCCCACAAGTTGGATAACACAGATGAGATGGACAAATTTCTGTAAACACATAATCAACTTATAGTGACAAAAGGAGGAAACAGAAGACCTGAACAGACCAATCACAATAAGATTCAATCAGTCATCAAAAACCTCCTAACCAAGAAAAGCCCAGGACCAGATGGCTTGCTTCACAGGTGAATTCTACCAATCATTCCAAAAAGAACTAACCCCAATCCTGCTCAAACTCTTCCAAAAAATCAAAGAGGAAGAAACATTACCTAACTCATTCATCATCTTAATAACTAAGCCACATAAATAAACTACAAGAAAATTATACACCAATCTCTACTCCCCTCCTATCTTCTAGCAACCTATCTTCTAGATTCTACTACCTCTATGAATCTGCTCACTATCCTTAGTCCCTATCAGTGAGATCATGCAATATTTGTCCTTTTGAGTTTTGCTTATTTCACTCAACATAAGTTACTTGAGGCTCACCTATGCTGTTGCATGTGTCAAAACTTCATTCCTTCTTACAGATGGATAGTATTCCATCGTATGTATATAATTCATCTGTTGATGGACACCTGGGTTGTGTTCATCTTTTGGCAACTGTGAATAAAGCTGCTATGACCATTGTTGTGCATATACCTGTTCCCGTCTCTGTTTTCAATTCTACCAGATAGAGGATAGGAGGGAAGCAGAGATTGGTGAGCTGATGCTTAATCTGTGAATAATTTATAACTTGGTTGATTCTAATAGTTTGGGAATGGACAGAGGTGACGGTGGTGCAGTGATGTGAATGTAATTAATAGCACTGAAGTGAGATTATGAATGTGGTTGAAAGGGGGAAATTTTGGCCCGTCCATGAGGCTAGAAGGAGAGCCAGAGGATAAAATGGGCTTCTGTATAACTCAGTGAATTCTGGAGTGGCTGAGGATTGTAGCTAAGAATACAAATATAAGAATGTTCTTTTAGGATCCTTAACAAAGGTATATCACTGGTACAGGGTATTGATAGTGGAGTGATTATGGAGAAAAATGCACCTCAAATATTCTTCTATGGGATATGAATGTGTTCATGTTGTTATAGAAATGTTTTTTCAATAGACAGAGGCCCACAGAGCAACTAATAAAATATTAAACTTCCATCCTGGGGATGCCCTGCTACTTTCTCAAGTAAAATGGAAAAAAATTTCTGGAGTATATATAAGCCATGCCGAAGAAAAGAAAACAGGCCTATGTCAAGTCCTTGATCTTAATGCTTGCACATATGAATCTTATTGATCTAAAAATGAAACTTTGCCTAATTATAATTAATGCCCAAGAGTTACATCCTGAAAATTCCTTGTTACTCAAATGTGGCCTCTCTCTAAGCCAAACTCTGCAAATAAACTCAGTACTTCCCCTCCAACATGGGACATGACTCCCAGGGATGAACCTCCCTGGCACCAAGGGATTATTACCAAGCATTAGTCAGCTATACATTTGGAAAAAGACCTTGACCAAAAGGGGGAAACCTTAAGTTAAAAAGAGTTTTATGGCTAAGAGATTTCAAAGTGAGTCAGGATGTCATTCCAGAGGTTACACTTATGCAGGTCTCACACAGATTTCACTAATTGCCACAGTAAACAAAGCCACAAACAAGAGTGCTCTTAGGACATCTGGACAACAGAGGCAAGGGATAAAGCATCATGAAATCAACACCCTTTCAGCAGGCCATACCTGGGAATATATGATAATCTATCTCCCCAATGTAGCAGTTTTACTCATTGTATTAGTCAGTCAAAGGGGTGCTGATACAAACAACCAGAAACCTGTTGGCTTTCATAAAGGGGATTGTTAGGGGTAGAAGCTTACATCACAAGGCCCTAAAGAGTCCAACTCAAGGTTACTTAAGAGGTACTTTCTCACCCAAAGTCTGTTGCCTCATGTTGATGCAAGATGGCGGGCAATGTCTGTGAAGGTCAGCCTTCCTCTATCCTCTTAAGGCTCTGTGGTCCCAGCTTCTGATCTCAGCTGTAGGTTGGCATAAGGCTAGTTTCTCTTCCCGGGGCTTGTTTCTTTCCTGGCTCAGCTGCTCTGGTCTCTTCACAAGATCAGCGGTAGACTATGAGGCTCATCTCTCTTCCTGGGGCTTCAGATCCTGTCTAATGAGCTGTCTCTCTTCCTCTGTGTTCTCTTCCGTGTATTTACTTCTGTGTCAGTGTCTGCCCACCAAGGGGGTGGGAACTCAATGTCCTACTGATATGGCCTAATCAAAGCCCCAATCTTAATTTAATCAAGTAAAAGTGAAACCTCTGAATCTAATACAATCTAATATGCCCAGAAAAACAGACCAGTTTATAAACATAATCTAATATCTACTTTTGGAATTCACAAATAATATCAAACTGCCACATTAATTTATAAAATTCCCCTAATCATGATTCTTCTATTCCTTTTATGTGAATCTATAATTTTCAATCTACTTGTTAAATATATTTCACAAAGACTTAAATATTTGGATGGTTCAAATGCCAGTTAGCTCCTGAATCCCAGCAGAGCAGTGATTAACTCCTACTTTGTCTGGCTTATCCTGGACAACCAACAAAATGATGATGGACAGGTCCCATCCTGAAAAATGGGGAGTGTTTGCAGCTGCGGAGAGAATAATTCTTTCCATCTGCCCATGGTATCTGGGTCCCCTCTCAGCCTTGGGATGTTGGAGCAAACATAGTCTCGGACCCCTCAGGCCTGGGAATGAACAACCATGGGGGATGTGTGTGGCTGGGGAACAAAGTAGATTAGTTGTTATTGTAGATGTTATTTTCTGTTGATTGAAGAACCTGTAACATTGATTTTAAGATAGTGGTTGTCAAGGATTCAGAAGGGAGGGGTCCAATATCTATTTTTGGAATTCATAATTACATCAAACTGCCAAACAGCTACAAGGGGTATAGAAAAAGTATAGGCATATGCTACTGAAGTTAAGTTGGTATCAAACCAAATATAACTATTATATATTTAAGATGTTAAATTTTAAACCCATGGTAATCACAAGGAAAATAGATGAAAAATATATCCACATAGAAAAGAGAGGGCACTCAATATGATACAACACAGAAAAATGAAAATAATATAAAAGTAGGCATTAATGGAAGAATTGAGGGATAAAAAATGTGTAAGACATACAAGGCTAAATAGCAAAATGGCAGAAGAAAGTTCTGCACTATCAGGAGTGACTTTAAATGTAAACAGATTAAACTTTCCAGTCAACAGGTAGAGACTGGCAGAATGAATATAAAAGTATAACCCAACTATATGCTGTCTGCAAGAGACTCACCTTAAATTAAAAAACACAAGAAGTTTGAAAGTGAAAGGATGGAAGAAAGTATACCATGCAAGAAGTAACCAAAAGAGAAATGGGGCAGCTATACTAATGTCATATAAAACAGACTCTAAGTTAAAAATAGTTATGAAGGACAAAGATGGTCATTATACACTGATAAATGGGACAATTCAACAAGAAGATGTAACAATTATAAAGATACATGCATCTAACAGCAGAGACCCAAAATATCTGAAGCAAATACCGACAGATAAGAAGTAGGAAATTGACAGTTCTACATTAATAGGAGACTTTAATGCACTACTTTCAATAACAGATACATCCAGTCAGAAGATCAATAAGGAAATACAAGACTTGAATGAGAGTCTAAACCAACTAGACCTAACAGACACAAATATAACACTTCCTCAACACACGAATACACAAACACAGAATATTCATTCTTCTCAAGTGCACATGGATCATTTTCCAGGATACCTCATATGTTAGGTCAAAAAACATGCCTCAATAAATTCAAAAATATTAAAATCATACAATGTATATTCTCTGATCACAATGGTATGATGTCAGAAATCAATAACAGAGATATGAAAAATTCAGAAATAGGTGGAAATTAACATATCCTTAAACAACAAATAGGTTAAAGAGAAAATCAAAGCAAAATTAGGAAACTCTTGAGGTAAATGAAAATGAAAATACAAAATACCAAAACTTATGGGATGCAGCAAAGACAGTGCAGAGAGGGAAATTTATAGCTCTAAATGTGTACATTACAAAAGAAAGACAGATTTCGAATTGGAGACCTAATGTCAAAACTAGAAGAACCAGAAAAAGAAGAGCAAACTAAATCCAAAACAAGTAGGAAGGAAATAACAAACATTTAGTTCATAGATAAATGAAGAGAGAATGAAAAAAACAATAGAATCAACACAACCAAAAATTGGTTCTTTAAAAGATCAATACAATTGACAAACTTTTAGCTACACTGACAAAGAAAAAAGAGAGAGGTTACAAATAACAAAAATCAGAAATGAAAAACACAAATTACCTACACAGACTCAAGAAGAAATAGAAGATCTCAACAAACCAATTATTAGTAAAGAGATTGAATCAGTAATCAAAAACTTCCCAATGAAGAAAAGCCCAGGACCAGATATTCTCACGGGGAATTTTAACAAACAGTCTAAGAAGACTTAACCCCAATTCTGCTCAAACTCTTCCAAAAAATTGAAGAGGAGGGAACAATCCTTATTCATTCTGTGAGGCAAACATCACTCTCATATCAAAGCCAGACAAAGATACCACAAGACCTCTCCTCCCCTCCCTCTTTTTCTTCCTTTTTCTCTCTTCCTTCTCCCTCTCCCTCCATTCTCTTTCTTTGTCTCCCCTTTTCTCTCCCTCCTGTCTTTCTTTTCTTTTTCTCTCTCCTTTCTCCTTCCTTTCCTCCCTCCCTTCCTCTCTCCATTCTTGAGACTAGACCTGGCAGTTTTCTCTGCCTGTGTTTCTTTTCCCTTAACTTTCTGACTGCAGTGTAAGTTCCGTACAGCAAATGTACTAATCTTAAGTGCATAGAGGAGTGAATTTTTACCTAAACACAGATGCTTATCACCAGCAGCTAGATCCAGATATAGAACCAGGACTGGACCAGTGTAAAGGTGAGGTGAGTCTGGCAAGATCATGGTGGATCCTCTCTTTCTTTAAAATTATGAGATTTCATTCATCATGGATTTTTTTTTGCATTCATTTTGTTATTTTAAAATACCACAGTCAAATATTATTTCGCTTGATCACTGAGTTTTTTGGTGCCCCTTAAATTTTGTACCTGAGGAGAGTGCCTCACTCACTCACCTCATCTTGAGTCTTGGACCTATAAAGAACATTTCACCACCCAGAAGGCTCCACCAAGTCCCTCACCTCCCATTCAGTATCTTCTGTTCCCCAGGTTACATTTTTGAATTTCCATCACCCGCTGTTAAATTTGCCTATTTTATAAATTTATATAAATGGAATCATAAAAAAAAGATACCGCAAGAAAACTATAGGCTAGTATCTCTCATGAATATAGATGCAAAAATCCTCAACAAAATACCAGCAAACCAAATGCAACAATATAGTAAAATAATTAAACACAGGATCAAATGGGAATTTATCTCCGGCGCGCAAAGTTGGTTTAATATAAGAAAACCAATTAATGTAATACATCATGTTAAGACAATGAAGGGGAAAAAACCCACATCATCATCTCAATTAATGCATAAAAGGCATTTGACAAAATCCAGCACCCCTTCTTGATAAAAACATTCACAACACTAGGAATAGAAGGAAATATCCTCAACATGATAAAGGGCATATATGAAAATATCACAGCTAACATACTACTTAATGGTAAAAGACTGAAAGCTCTCCAAGACCACCCAAGAAGCAAGGATGCCCACTGTCACCACTGATATTCAACATTGTACTGGAAGTTCTTGCCAGAGCAATTAGGCAAGAAAAAGAAATAAAAGCCATCCAAATTCGAAAGGAAGAAGTAAAATGTTCTCTATTTGCAGAAAACATGATCCTATATACAGAAAATCCTGAAAAATCCACAACAAAGCACCTAGAGTTAATAAATGAATTCAAGTAACTGGTAGGACAGAAGATCAACACCACAAAATCAGGAGTGATTATATACACAAGCAATGAACAATTGAAAGAAGAAATCAAGAATAAAATTCTATGCACAATAGCAACTTAAAGAATCATATATCCAGGAATAAATCTAACCAAAGACAAAGTATTTGTACATAGAAAACTACAAAACATTGCTAAAAGAAATCAAAGAAGACTTAAATAAATGGATGGACATTCTGTGTTCATAGATTGGAAGAATAAACATCGTTAAGATGTCAATCCTATACAAAGTGACTTATAGATCTAATGCAATTCCCATCAAAATTCCAACAACCTGCTTTGCAGAAATGGAAAAGCCAAATATCAAATTTATATGGAAGGGAAAGGTGCCCTGGATAGCTAAAGATATCTTGAAAAAAAATGAAGTTAGAGGACTCACTTCCCAAACTTAAAACTTATTACAAAGCCACAGTAATTAAAACAGCATGGTACTGGCAGAAGGATAGACATACAGACCAATGGAATAGAACTCAGAGTTCAGAAATCAACCCTCACATTTATGGCCAACTGATTTTGGAAAAAGAGGCAAAGACCATTCAATTGGGAGAGAATAGTCTCTTCAACAAATGGTGCTGGGAATACTGGATCTCCATGTGCAATAAAAAAGGAGGATCCTTACCTCACACCTTAAAGAAAAATCAACTCAACATGGATCAAAGACTCAAATATAAGAGCCAGAACTATAAGACTCCCAGAAGAAAATGTAAGGAAGACTCTTCAGGATCTTGTATAAAGCAATGGTTTCTTGGACTTTATCCATAGTACAAGCAACAAAAGAAAAAACAGAAAAAATAGGAACTCATTAAAATAAAAACTTTTAAGCATCAAAGGACTTTATCAATGAACTAAAACAACCTAAACAATGGGACAAAATATTTGGAAACCACATATCTGATAAAGATTTAATATCCTGAATGTATAAAGAAACCCTTCAACTTAAGAACAAAAAGACAAACGATCCAATTAAAAAACGAGGAAAAGACTTGAGCAGCCATCGCTCCAAAGAAGATATACAAATGCCCAGAAAGCACATAAAAGATGCTCAGCACATTAGCCATCAGGGAAATGCAAATCAAAACCACAATGAGATATCATTTCACACCAACAGAATGGCTGCTATAAAAAAAAAAAAATAAGATAACAAGGGTTACAGAGGATGCAGAGAAAAAGGAATACTCATTCATTACTGGTGGCAATGTAAAATGGTGCAGCCATTGTGGAAGACAGTTTGGCGGTTCCTCAGAAAGCTAAGTCTAGACCTACCCTATGACTGACAATCCCACTACTAGGTATATACCCCCAAAGAATTGAAATGCAGGGACTTGAACAGATATTTGTACACCGACATTCATAGCAGCATTATTCACAATTGCCATAAGATAGAAGCAACCCAAGTGTCTATCAACCGATGAATGGATAAACAAAATGTGGTGTGTGTGTGTGTGTATATATATATATATACACACACACAACGGAATAGTATTTAGCTGTAAAAAGGAATGAAGTCCTGATACATACAACAACATGGATGAACCTTAGGACATCATGTTGAGTTAAATAAGCTAGACACAAAATGACAAATATTGTATGATCTCACTGATATGGATTAATTAGAATAACCAGACACATACAGTCAGAATCTAGAATATAGATTACAAGGGGAGGGGCAGGGACAGGGAATGGGAAGTTAAGGCTCAAAATGTACAGGATTCCTATTTGTAATGATGGAAATGTTTTGGTAATGGATGGTGGTGATGGTAGCACAGCATTGTGAACAGAATTAACAGCACTGAAATATATATCTGAATGTGATTAAAAGGGGAAATGTTAGGTAGTATATATGGTAACAGAATAAACATTTTTTTTAAAAACCCATGGAACTACACTACACAGTGAACTTTAAGTTAAACCATGGATTATAGTTAATAGCACAATTATGAAAATGTGCTTTCATCAATTTTAAGAAATGTTCCACACGAATACAAGCTGTTACTAACAGGGTGGTATACAGGAATACTGTTGTTTGTGCATGATTGTTCTGTAAATCCGAAAGTTCTCTAGTAATGAAAAAAAATTCAAATAGCTAAAAAAAATTATTGTCATAACAATAAATAACATTTGCAATTTTAACCATTTTAAGCGTTCAATTCAGTGGCATTAATTATATTTATAATGTTGTGCTTCTATCACCACTATCCATTACCAATACTTTTTCATCACCTAAAACAGAAAATCTGTACCTGTACCATTAATGCCCCATTCCCCTCTTCCCCTATCATATAGTAACCTCTATATTACTAATTATTTCTAATTTACTTTCTATCACTATGAATTCCTTATTCCATAAACAAGTAGAATCACACAATATTTGTCTTTTTATGACTGCCTTATTTCGCTTAGCATGTTTTCAAGGTTCATCCTTATTGTAGTATGTATCAGAATCTCATTCTTTTTAGAGCTGAAACACATTCCATAGGTATACATATAGTATATTTTGTTTATCCAGTCATTTGTCAATGGACACTTGCACTTTCCCCCTTTTGGCTATAGTGAACAATGCTGCGAAGAACATTGGTGTACAAGTATCTGTTTAAGTCCCTGCTTTTAATTCTTTTGGGTATATACCTACGTGTAAATTGCCAAGTCATATGACAATTCTATGTTTAACTTTTTGAGGAACTGCCAAACTGTCTTCCACGGTGGTTACATCATTTATTTGGTTGATTTTTAAAAGCATTTGGATTAGACTTTTTAAAGTAACACAGAATAACCCACATGCCAAACCCCTTCCAGAAAACTATAAAATATTCAAATCACCTGGGTATCGATTTATAGCATATTCATTCATCCACTAGAAAAACTCTATTAAATGTCTTTGTTGAAGCAGGTATAATGCTGCAGCACATTTACCAAAGAAGAAATTGTACTTCTTATAAATGATATATCTGTATATATGTGTGTGTATATATACATACAGACATGATATTTTTTGGTTAAAATTCTAGTACCAATGCAAATATTCTTGCTGTTCTGATTTTGTGATAATCAGGGTACGCTAAACATTTGCTATATTAAAAACCATGCATGTGTACCCTAGACATAGTTTTTCTCCCTAGGTCTGGTTTTTAGAATGCTGATGATAAACTAAGCCTGATTTATTATATGACCATCCTGTATGGGAAAAGAATGTAACTTTAGGTATCTTTGGTCAACCTTAAGAGATAAAGCAGGGGGACGGATGTGGCTTGGGTGGTTGGGCATCTGTCTCCCATTTGGAGGTACCTGAGTTCAATGCCCAGGACCTCCCAGTAAAAATTTAAAAAAATATAGAAGGCACGTGGGCCACCAGGCCCCACGAGTCACACAAGATGATGACATAAAAGTGACACAAGGGACAGCCAAGAACAAGATGCACTGAAAAACCAGGAACAAAGGTGGCACAGGCGGTAGGATGCCTCTCTCTCACATCAGAGATTCCAAGGATTGAATCCCAGTGAAGACAGGAGGAGAAGGATGAGAAGAGAGGGCAGGAAATGGACACAGAGAGTTGCCAAGCGAATGGACACAGGAACAGCAAAAATGGGGGAAGGGGGTTAAAAATGGATAAGTAAATAAATCCTTAAAAAAATGTATAGGGGAGGAAGATACGGACTATTGTCAGAAGTAATACTTTGATGATGCTCTTTCATGATTTGTTAACAAATGTTTCACAACAATGCAGGGTGTTTGTGGGGGAGTGATGTGTGGGAGCCCTGTATGATGTTATGCATGTTTGTTTTGTAAGTTCACGATGTTTACTGAACACTTATAGCTTATGTATGTTCATGTATGAATGATATACTTCAATAAATTGTTTAAAAAAAAAAAAATCTAGTACCAGTTGCCCAACCAATAATTAAGGACACACTGCCAATCATTTACATCACTTCAGAGGTTCACAGATGTTATACAATTATAGAAAACTATAAACAACCAAAAACAACCTAGTACTTAAAAACTGACACAGGTGGCAGAGATGGCTATTCCAGAATTAGCTTTCCCACTATACTTTAGCAGAGCTCTTCCTCCCATCATCAAGCCTCACAAACACCATGTTGGCATTCATGGCCCAAAAGATGGACAATCTTGTTTCTAGGAACAGCTCTTCACATTCTTGACACATGACAACTAGGAAGAACCACAGCCTGGTCTGTACCTTTCTTACCCAAGCCATGTGAGCCCCAGGTGTGTAGCATTCTTTATAGACTAACTTTAGCTAACTGAAAGAGGCCAGTATCAGCACATAATCACTTCTGCCTTCTTACCTGCATCTAGAAGACTACAACTAACCAAACTATGAGACTTAGCTAACTCATTAAAAGGGATTTTGAGTCAGTGGATTTGATAATAAAACACATGGTCTATGATAAGGTAGAAGCGAGTAGTTGTGTAGTAAAGAGATGTCAAGGGTGTCAGGATACTATTGGGTTGGGCGGTGCAAGCTTGACAGGGGGGTAGGGTGGGGAGGATGGGTTGGATGGTCCATGGAACTGGGGGGAGGACTGGGGGAGGGAGCTGGTGAACACTGAAGATTGATGGGTATGTGGGTGAAATTACAATATTGAGAAAACTCTTATGGCAATATGATAAGGGTTACTGGTTTAGGGTGTTGAATGGTGGGCACTTGGGACCGGATGCACCTTGGACAGTCCTCTAGAGAATGTGTGAGTGATCGTTTTGTCATAGTGTGCTGTATCAGTGGGGGGAGAACCACATAATGAGTGGGAAGGAGTTGCACTCCAATGCTGGGGAGGCCCAATATGTTCTCAAACAGAGGGGAGGGTGTCTCTCGAGAGCATGGGCAGTTCCTAATAGGGGAGGACAGACTAGTGTGTCCAACCTTCAGCATTGTTGTAAGTATCTATGAATCTTGTCCTTCAAGGAGTGAAGGTTGGTGGCTGCCATGGGCTCTGAGAGGAGAGGGAGGAAGGAATAGAATAGATTGAAGAGGGGGTATTTAGGGGGCAATGAAAGTGTTCTGCATGATCTTGCACTGATGAATACAGGCCATGTTAAATTTCATTAAAAAATTATAAAAGTGGATGGTCTAAAATGTAAACCATAATGTAAACCATTGACCATGGTTGGTAGCTATATTAGTCAGCCAAAGGGGTGCTGATGCAAAACACCAGAAATCTGTTGGCTTTTATAAAGGATATTTATTTGGGGTAGAAGCCCACAGTTACCAGGCCATAAAGCATAAGTTACTTCCCTCACCAAAGTCTATTGCCATGTGTTGGAGCAAGATGGCTACAAGGGTTCTGGCTTCCTGGGTTCCTCTCTTCCCGGGGCTTGCTTGTCTCAGAGCTCAGCTCCTCTGCTAGCTCCACAAGGTCAGCTGTAGATTATAAGGCTCTCTAGGCTTTGCCTTGCTCCACATAGCCAGCTGTAGACTATCAAGTGAACGGCTTGTCTCCTTTCCTGGGGCTTTCTCTTCTTCCTCACCACCAAGCTCCTCTGTGTGCTTAATTTCCCGGGCTCCAGCATCAGAACTCCAACATCAAAACTCCAACTAACTCTTCACTCTGCCATGTAGTTTTATCTCTGAGTACCTACCCACTAAGGGGCGGGGACTCAACAGCCTACTGACATGGCCCAATCAAAGCCCAAATCATAACTTAATCATGCCCAGAAGAACAGACCGGTTTACAAACATAATCCAATATCTATTTTTGGAATTCATAACTATATCAGCCTGTCACAGTAGCTATGTTTCAATATTTATACATCAATTGTAACAAATGTACCATCCACATGTAAAAAGATTATTAATAGGGAAGGGGGGATGGGGGAGGATGTTGGGTGTATGGGAGACTCCTATATTCTGTATGTAGCTTTACTGTGACCTAAAACTTCCTTGAAGACAATATTAAAAAAAAAAAAAAAAAAAAAAACTGGGGAAGAATGGAAGAAAATGCCACTGTACATATAGGACAATTGATATTACAGTGATGAAAGGCAAAACATGAAAAAAAATTATTTTATTTTTTAAATTTTTAAAAATATTTTTCATTTTTTAAAATACCCCCATTTTTTTTTTTACTTTATTTTAGTTTTAGTTTCTCTAAATTATTATGTATTTTATTTCTTTTGTTTAAACCTATCATTATTATTTCATTTCTTATGAATCAAATTTGACAATATTCTTGGCTTCATTTATGAAGACATTTTGGATCACAGAAGAGTTACAACTATGGTAGGGGAAGATCAATAGGGTGGGGTGTCAGTGAGGGGGATACATGGGAGGAAATTCACCTGGACATACATATAAGGTATCTAAATATGTTCAAATATTCATTGGGCGTTGCCACAGTGGGTAGAGAATCACACAACAACAGAAAGATTATTGAAATTCCCATCCTGGGGAGCTCTGCCACATTCTCTAATGGAACAGCAACAATCTCCCAAGTACAGGGGCAATGACTAGTGAAGAAAGATGGTCAATTGATGGGCCCTTGATATTGACAACGATGCTTATGAGCCCTTTGCTCTTGAATTTACAACTTAGCCTAGTGTTGTAGAGTACCTAAGAGTTACCTCCTGAGAGCCTCTTGGTTGCTCAAATGTGGCCTTTCTCTAAGCCAAACTCAGCATATAAATGCATTACCTTCTCCCCAGTGAGGGACATGACTCCCAGGGATGAGCCTCCCTGGCACCAGGGATTACTAACAAGCACTGGCTGGTGATACAACTGGAAAAAGACCTTGAATAAAAGGGGGAAAAGGTAAAGACAAATAAGAGTATATGGCTGGGAAGCGGCTGTGGCTCAATCAGTAGGGCTCCCGTTTGCCAAATGGGAGGCCCCGGGTTCGGTTCCCGGGGCCTCCTGGTGAAGGCAGGCCCGCCCGCACGGTGTGGTTAGCTGACCCAGCGAGCACAAGCAGCAAGGGGGGGATAAATGAATAAATAAATAAAAATCTTTAAAAAAAAAAAGAGTATATGGCTAAGAGACTTCAAAGTGAGTTGGGAGGTCTTCAGAGAGGTAACGCTTATGTATGTCTCAGCAAGATCTCATAGAAGGCCAAGGTAGATACTACCCCAAACAGTGGGGCTCCTAAGGTCACTGGAGACACCCAGGTCCTATGGTCATGGCAGATAGCTCCAGACTTTGGTGCCTTGTTAGTGGGCCCGGGACTTTGGAGTATGTGCTCCTGAGTATGACAAAGTTGGACTCAGATGTGACTTCTCTACACATGCCTCTTCTGTCCCTTTTATTTGAACCCATAGTTGGTGCTGGAGTTAGCAGGTGTCCATGCACCCACTGGGCCCTGAGCCTCAGTGGAGTTGCTACACCTACTCTCCAGTTCACTGCACTTATCTAGGACAACTAACAAGGAGGTGAGATGGACAACCACCACGCCAAGGAACCAAGAGAGTCTATAACTGCAAGCAAGGGAGTCCCATCCATCTGCCATATGGGATCGCAGCCCCCTCTCAATTAGAGGTGGAGTGGGCATCACCATCCTAGAATCCTCAGGACTGGGGAATAAAATATGGACTAGAGTAGACCTACTGGTATTCTACTATAGACTTATTGTGATTCTAGCAATGGAAGAAATTTTATCACTGATGTGGAGATAGTGGCCATTGGATGTGCTGTAGTCAGGGAGAGGGAAAAAGAGGTGCAATATAGGGGCATTTTCAGGACGTGGAATTGACCTAAGTGGCACTGCAGTGACAGACAGAGGCTGTTATATATCTTGCTATAACCTACAGAATTGAGTGGGAGAGATTGTAAACTACAATGCAAAGCATAAGCCATGCTTAGTGGCAATGCTCCAAAATGTGTTCATCAATTGCAATGAATGTAGCACACTAATGAAAGAAGTTGTTAATGTGGGGGAAAGTGGGAGATGTGGGGAGTAGGGCAGATGAGAATCCCTTATATATTTTTTATGAAATATTTTATGTAATATAAGTATCTTTTAAAAATAAAAAATATATTACAAAATAAAAACACATTGCCTATGTTCTGTATATAAGAATGTAATTTTCCTTTCAGAGTAACATTCCCACGGTTTAGATCACTGCTTTTAACTGAAAAGACAAACTAGTTTTCTTTATTGGCCTTAAACATACTATCCACATTCCTAGACTTGGTTAACATAGTTTTATTCTTACCTGGAATATTTTCTTCACTCATTCACTTAAACAAATACTGTCAATTATAATTACAATTTATTCATTCACTCATTCATTTATTCATTCAACAAACATTTAGTGAAGGTTTACCATGTGCCTGTCATTGCTCTAAGCTGCATTGAACAGAACAGACTGTCCTCAAGTAGCTTTCTTTCTAGTTGGGAGAGAAAGACAATAAACAAAACAAGTAAAACATATGGCAAGTGAGATGATAAGTGCTGCAGAGAAAAATATGGTTGGGAAGGGGGAGAGCAAGTTGGGTTTGACTTAAAGTGATCAGGGAAGGCCTTACTGAGAAGGTAACATATAGTGAGGAAGTATCTCATGCAGGTATCTGGGAAAAAACATTCTAAAAGAAGAAACAGAAAATACAGAGGCTCTGAGGCATGGATATAACTAGTGTCTTCAAAGAAAGGGGTAGAGTCATAAGAGATGAGGTCAGAAAGGTTAAGTGAAGACCAGATGATAGACAGCCTTGTCAACCACTCTTGGAGCTCTTTGGCTTTTACCATGATTGAAATGGGAAGGGGGGTGAATGTGGCTCAAATGATTGGACATCCGTCTCCCATATGGAGGGACCAGTGTTTGATCCCCGGTACCTCCCAGTAAAAATAAAGAAAAATATAGAAGGCGCACGGGCCGCCAGTCCCCATGCGCAGGTGCGCCATCAGGCCCCGTGAGCAGGTGAGACCTCCAGGCTCCACGCATGGGTGCGCCGCTAGGCCCTGCGAGTGGGTGCACCATCAGGCCCTGCCGAGCCATGCAGCAACATGATGACATAAGAGGAGAGTGGCACAGGGACAGCCAAAACAAGACATGCCAAAATACCAGGAACGAAGGTGGTACAGGCAGCAGGACACGTCTCTCCCACATAGGAGGTTCCCAGGATCAAATCCTGGTGAAGACAGGAGGAGAAGGATGGGAAGAGAGGGCAGGAAACAGACACAGAGAATTGCCCAGCAAATGGACATAAAAACAGCAAAGATGGGGGTGGGGGAGTAAAAATGGATAAAAGTAAATAAAAAAATAAATCTTAAAAAAAAAAAAAAGGGAAACAGCTGTGGCTCGATCAGTGGGGCTCCCGTTTACCATATGGGAGGCCCCGGGTTCGGTTCCTGGGGCCTCCTGGTGAAGGCAGGCCCGCCCGCACGGCATGGTTGGCTGACCCAGCGAGCACAAGCAGCAAGGGGGGGGGATAAATGAATAAATAAATAAAATCTTTAAAAAAAAAAAAAAAAAAGGGAAGCTGCTGGAAAGTTTTAAGCAAAGAAGTGATATAATCACTTTGGGTGAAGTTTGGAGAAGACTGAAGGGTTGTCGAGTTATAAAAGCAGGGAGACCAAACAGGATGTTATTGCAGAAATTCAGGGAGAAATTCATGGTGGCTTGGACCTGCGTGATAGCAACAGCAGTGGTGAAACTGTACATATTTTCAGAGT
Organism: Tolypeutes matacus; assembly: GCA_026826555.1. Lineage (NCBI taxonomy): Eukaryota > Metazoa > Chordata > Mammalia > Cingulata > Chlamyphoridae > Tolypeutes > Tolypeutes matacus. The sequence goes on from JAKSZT010054562.1 coordinate 3,289,409, forward strand.
AGAGCTGACAAGATTCACTGACAAATCTGTAGTGGGGTATGAAAGGGAAAAGTCAAGAAATGTCAAAGTTTTTAATCTGAGCAACTTCAAGAATGGAGTTCTCTTTAACTGATATGGAGAAGGCAGGTCAGAGGAATCATCAACATATAGATGGTATTTAAAGCCAAGAGTCTAGATGACATCACCCCCAGGAGAGAAATCACTTGATCAGGGGCTCTCCAATCTTGAGAACTGGGGGAGATGAGCAAGCAACTAATTCTGCTTGTTAAAGTGGAAGTTGGGATAGAGAGAGGTGTGTTCTAGGAAGCTTTCACAAAGCTGATGACTACTGAGGTAACTTTTAAAGGATCATAAAAATTCTTCAGACAGGCAAAATAACAAACAGCCATGCAAGATACCTCTTTATAACTTTGTTTTCTCATCTGCAAAATGGAGATAATAACACATATAAAATAAATTAGAATAGTGCCTGGCAATAGAAAATGTTCAATGTCAGCTATTATCTCGTCTACCTAAATTGATTGCAAATTCCTTTTTATCACAGTAGCTGTATCTAGTAGAGCCTTAATAAATATTTGAGCATGGATTGTGAATTATTTCCCACAACATTCCCAGTGCTACTGTAACACACATAAAGGGATTTATTTTTCTCTGAAAATAAAACAACTCAATTAGGGTACTAATTTGGTAAATAATTGATCTTGCATGACCTATCTAATAATGAGTAAGTTTACATGTGGAATCTTGTTATAATGAAGTTTTATTTCCACAGAAAACTAAACCATAATATTGAATTTTAATACCCTACAAAATTTCGGCATATAAAAATATAGTACATCAATTTCGTTTTTTCAAAAAGTTCCCTTGTATTTTATAGATTTATTTTAATATGCATTATAATCTAATTGATTCAGCTTTATTAAGCTATCAAGACCATTTTGCTAAGACAATTGGGGACTTCTATTTGCTTACACAGATATAATTAATTCAGTGGCAGGTATTTTCCAAATCTTACTAGAATTTTCATGTTTTTAAGTTATGCCTGACTTCATCTGATAGTTTATATTAAATTATCTATCAGTAGGAGCAGGAGCAAAACATAACTCAATATGCATGGTGTCATTGCTAGTTTCAAGTTTATCATTAATTTTTTCTTTTAATTCCAAAGGAAGGAATCAAGTACAGCCAAAATCTCTTCTGGGCATAATATGAGTAGTAACCAATTAATTTCCTATTCAGATTTATATACAAAGATCCTGGTTCAAGAGACAGAATTTCCAGGTGTGCACATTCTTGATGGCTTCTTTTAGTTCCTGAGAATAAACAGCTTGCAAACTTTCAAGACAATTAGCCAACAGGTATAAACCATTAGTTTGCAGATAACTGGTATAAATCAAGTTGTCCTCAAAAGTTACAGAAAATGGCAAAACTAAAATTAAAATGGAAAAATATCAAAACTCAAAGGAATATGTACCTTTTCTTTACCAGAGTTCACTGCATAAATGGAATCTATATAACTGTACTCTACTAAAGAAGAAAATAACACGTAGTTTAAAACTCCGAACAGTGAAAAGAATTAAAGCTGTAAAGCTATTCATCTCTTTTGTTATTATTCAATCCCATTTCAGAAAGTTGAGGAAGGAAATCCTTATCAAGAAGGACCCCCAAAAGACCTGCCCAAAAAAGAGAAATGGCCAAAAGTAGGCTGCTCTGAAAAGGAGAATACCTAAATTTTAATTGTAAGTGCCTGAAAATGGAGTTCTTCCAACATTAAAAATGGGAGAACACTGAACCAAACACATAAACAAACCCGGAGACCCCATAAATAGGTGGTAACACAGGAAAGAAAACGCCAGGTCCCAGATCGCGCGTAATGGCCTTTCTGAGGCCCAATAGGAAAAGACAAGTACAGGGCTTTTAGCAACAGGCCCATCCCTGATGCCCCTTCTCCTTTACCACAGGTGAAACGCTGCCGAGTCCTCAAACTAATGGCATCTCTTCTCAAAAACCTCAAATGGGAGGGGCTCCTGATGCTCCAGGGACTGGACTCCTGGAGATTCTTCTCTGAGCTGCAGGCACTGCGACCGAGTGATGGCGACAGCAGAGGAAGAGGAAGAGGATGTCGCTACAGCAGGGACAAAACTGTAGGGAGAAGGAAATAAGTCGGTACCTGTCTGTCTCTCCCGAATACTGGCTGCCACCGCCGCCATCTTGGCTCACACCACCCGGGCCTTGCTGGCGAGCCGAGCGCTATGATGACGTGGCCGCTCCGACCGCCCCGGATGCGAAGACTATCAGGGCGGGCCCAACGCAGGCGCCTAGTGGTGGAACCTGCCTCCTCCAGGGCGATTCTTCCAAGCCTTGGGATCTTGCAACTAGGCTTAATAACCTAGTGAGTTTAGTGCCTGAATGACTAACGGTGTTTAGTTTTCAGTGGCGCAATAATAGGAATTTTTATCCTATCTAACCAAGCTCCACCCTCTCAAATGGTAGCTACATTAAATTGAGCTCAAAGGGTATTAGAGTGGTGTAGTGGTGGTAAGAATCTAAAGACTAAACTGTTAGCGTGGTAATTTCCAGATCACCTAAGTGGTGATATTTCTAGGGGTGTAAGAATCACCGGACCAAAGTAAATGAAGCTCCTGGAACAAAGTTGGCACTTAATGCTAGCTTCCCTCCCCTGTTCTCATAGTGCTGCTCCCTTTCTCCTGGGCCGGTCGGGGCCGGAGTAGGAGGGGAGACAAAAGGCTTTGGAGCATGGCGCTAATTTGATAAGATTTTATGCAAGGGAGCCGGGATGGTGTCGAAGTGGTAAATTCACTCTCTTCTGTTCAGCAACTGCGAAATCACAAAACACCACCTTTGGTAGGGGAGGTGAGGGTAATACAGAGTAAGCGCTGGTGCTTTAATAAAGCGACGTGGTCACAAAATATTCCAATATTGATGCTTCCTAACTTAAGCCATAGGTTTTATTGCACGTCAGAAATTGATACCCAATAGCAACAATTTCCCGTAATATATCTAATAGAGTTCACTAACATTGCATTCGCTGTTGAATGTGAATTCTACAGCTGTATGCACCAAATTCTGAAATGAAATCTCACTCTGCCACAAAACCTACTTCAAAAATTAAGCTTACAAGATCAAGATAGTCCCATTTTTGTGCCCCATGGGATCTAAGCCCCCTCTCAGAGGTGGAGTGGGCATCACCATCCCAGAACCCTCAGGACTGGGGAATGAAACATGGACTAGAGTAGACTCACTGGTATTCTACTATAGACTTACTGTGATTCTAGCAATGGAAGAATTTTTATCATTGATGTGGAGGCAGTGGCCACTGGAGGTTCTGAGGGGAGGGAGAGGGAAAAATAGGTGTAATATGAGGGCATTTTTGGGACTTGGGAATTGTCCTGAATGACATTGCAGTGACAGATACAGACCATTAAATAACTTGTAATAACTTACAAAATTGTGCAGGAGTGTAAACTACAATGTAAACCTTAATCCGCGCTTAGTGGATTTTGATGAACAAAAATGTGTTCATCAATTGTAACAAATGTACCACACTAATGAAGGATGTTGTTAATGTGGGAAAATACGGGAGGGGTAGGGAATGGGGCATATGGGAATCCCTTATATTTTTTATGTAATCTATGTATCTTTTTTAAGTATTAAAAATAAATTTAAAATTTAGCTTACAAAATAACATTCAAAATAAACTACTGTAATAAGTTATTTTAACATTTACATTAAGAACAAAATCATGTTCTATAACAAAACACTAATTTCTCTATTTCACAAATAACCGTTTGTTTTTATCAAACTTTAAACAGAAACAACAGTTCCTGCTCTATGGGAAGGTCTACTTCATTTTATAGTCTTTGTCGAATTTAAAATAATACAGGCAGTCCCAGTTCCCAATATCTGAAAGCCCAATCTTGGTTATTTAATTCTTACATTTTCAAATGCCAATCTATCATCTAACCACTTCAGCTCCAACACAGGCTCCTTCCCAAACTTTGAGTCATATTCATATAAAGCACTATGTTTAACATTTATATACCGTATATACATGTGAAATGATTAAAAAAAAAAAAAAGTCCTAGACCAAAGAATGCCCAGTGTGGGCAATAAATTTACAGAAAAATATACCTCAGAAAACAATGGGAGTAGATAAACAGTCCTTGTAAAGCTGAAACAGAGTAAGGATTTGTTATATTAGAATCCAAAAGAAAAAGAAAAAGAATCTATGGCTTCAGATGTTAGCTAACCTGTTATTATAGCCTTTTACTGGACTCTATCCAGATTTTTGGTTTTAAATCATTTACTTTGGAAAGCTATTTTACATTAGGGGATAGTTTTAACGCAGAACATCTCATTCTAGAGAGGTTCCTAAGTGTTAAGCAACTGCTTACAGGACCTGTCAAATGTGGAGAGGGAGGAAAGGTACTTGTATCAGTTTTGTCAGATCCTAACTTTGTTCAATCCTAACAAGTTGCATAGTTTATATAACCACTTCACATTTTGTAGCATGAACACATTTATTTCAAAAACTTCATTTTGTTAAAAGTGGCATGCTTTTTTTGGTTATTTCTGACAGTCTTTTAAAGGGGGTGGGTGGGATAGACTAACATATGAACCATCACCTAGCAAACTACCCGGCATACAGCAGGTATTGGAATGTTTGGGAATTGGAAAAGATGCAGTCAATACCAGAACTTGAAAACTGGGTCTTTTTCAAACCAAACTAAATTTTCTTAAAACTACAGGTAATATTCAAATAATCCATAATTAAACATGTCCTTAGGCTTTGTATTATAATTTGAGGCTTAAAAACTAGTTTAATAGCTCACTGTAAAGGTAGCAATGAAGCACTACATAAATTGTAAAAGTGACAATCGCCATATAAAATCACGTTTATAGAAATAATCTTGTTCTGATTATTTGCTTGAATGGCTGACTGCTAAGGCAAAGACACCAAGAAAACTTAACCTACAATACTTTCCTTTTCTTAGCATTGAGCATGAAAGTTTCAATTAGCTTCCATGTAATTAAGAGAAAATATATATAAATGCATAAGTAGAAGCCAAAGTGAATTCTCTTGTTGGTAATCAAATGAAGGCTTTTTACTTATCCTAAACGAAAAATGGCTTATTCATAATATGTTAACAAAATATCACAAAATATAAAATTTTAAGGTAGTTTCTCATGAGATATTTTAAAGAATCATTACCTTAACAAATGCTAAAAACAGTAAAATGACCTAGTACAAGAACAGTAAGAGAATTGAATAAAAAGCCTCCAGGTGAAGTTCCCACAACAAAAACCTTTTTAAAAACAACAAATATAAAACTAACCAAGAACCATTAAGAGTAGATACAACCAATTTGGGTTTCCTCAATTTGAGAGCAATATAAAACAAACTTGAAATACATGGCATGTAGACAACTGACATATTTAAGAAATATACAGACATTTATAAAGGTTGTAACAATTTCTTTTTAAATTTCAATGTCACTAAGAATTACGCACAGGCTATAACAATGAACTAAAAAAAACAATCATAATCCCAACCATTTGACTTAGTAACACTATATAAAATAACCTATAGGTTTCTCTCGTGTCTTAACTACAGATTAATCTGAAAATCATATTAATGGAACATCCTTCAAATGAAAGCACATTCACCAATGTGAATATTTATGCTTCTTCTTAAAACATGGACTAAATTATTTATACCATTTTATGCCTATGGCCCTACCTACACGTAAGTGAAATGAGCAATTGAAAAGCTGTTTTTAGTTGTAGATAAGCCAAGCACTTTGCCTCCCCTGTCAACCCTTCCCCCTAAAGTATGTGTTTGTATGTAGCAGCTATGATTAGTATTCCAGAGGAAAGTAATCAAAACTACAAATAATCAAATAGCTTTCTTTTTCTTTTTGGTTTCTATTGGCTTAGTGGCTTTTTAAGGTTTATAAAAACTAAGAAACAAAATATCGAATTTATCAATATGCATGGAATAAAGCTGTTTAAGTCTCAGGTTTATATTAGATATTCAAATTCTTTTTTGATAAAGATTCCTTTTTTTACTTTGCAGAATCTAATAATCCAACAGAACTGATTATAAGACAAAGAACTTCCTTGCTAATATTCTGAAGTACTTCAAAATCAAGTGAACTTGTAATTTGCTAGGTAAGTATAACTTGGTAAAGATACAAGGTAACAAAATGTTTACACTGATTAGATTGTTTTAATTCTCCTTTGGTATTAAGGTATATATCACCTATATTAAATCACTACTGTTGTTCTTTCTTTAAAAATATCAATAATGTAAGGATGTTTCTTGGGGAAAAGGATGAGAATACAATAGCAGCTGATTCCTGCTTTGTTTATCAAGAAAAATGTGCTTAAAACAAAATACCTTATCTCCCAAATTTTCCAGATTCATGATGATTTATTTTGGCCATTTTGGTAGAAAACTGGTTTCATCTCATTTGTATTTGATAATGGATTAGATTAAGATTTTCCAAATTTTAATTTTGCAAGACTATAAATATGGGGACATGAGTAATTAGAATGGGACTACATATATTCAAATTTTATTATAGGATTTCTTGTTACTTTTAGGTATTATTTGACTTTTAGTAGCATTAATAAAGTTAAAAATAAAGGAAATCTAAATATTTTATTAAAGAGTTTAGAAAGGAAACACAAGTATTTTATTAAAGAGTTTGTAGAAGTACATACACAAACACAGTAGTTATCTCTGGGTGGTAAGATTGGAGTGGATTTTTCATTCTCTTTATTTGTTGCTGTTATTTTTATTTTATTTTTATGTTGCTTATATAATAACAGATATCTTTCAAGAGCAAAAAAAAATAACTGTAATGCTATGGTGCCAGGTTACCTATCATACAACCACCTTGATAATAAATAAATGTCAAATAGCCAAACCTACCGTATGACAATCTACTGAGATCATTCAGATACTTAAACTGATTGGGATCAGACATAACCGTGGTTTAATATAGCACACATGGGATACAGGAAAGGAAAAAAAAAAAAAAGTCAAGGCTTTAAAAGAAGACACACTTTCTTAGGTATTTTCAAATACATTTTATATCCATCTCCAAAGTGTTTTTAAGCCTATGGAATGCCCATAGTTTTCAGAATATTGTGCAATTCTGCTTTTTATATAATAATACTTCCCATTAGGCATAACCTAATTGCAGCGTGGGTCTGTTTTAATATAGATCAGTAATTTTCAAACATTTTTAAAAACCGACTTAGTGCCATTTTAGAAAAGCACACATAAGCATATACCCCAGAGTTTATACACCTCTGATTTATATAAGAGAAATTATCCAATTAGCTTTTCTATATAATGCTTTAAGATAAAGAAAATAAGAAATAATTTGAAAATTGCATAAAAAGCGAAAAACCACTGTGGCATCTTTCAGCTAACAATTTGCAAAAATAGTAAAACAGTTTTTTCTTATATATACTATACTATTATACTTTAAGAAATTCTGTACAGTCATTCTGTAAGTATTTATATTGAAATTTATGAAGCATGTATATTAAGACAATGAAAAAAAAATCACCAATTTTGATTAGTACTTCAACAAAAAAATTCTTTTAGCTTAAACGGCCAAAGCATTCCTTTATGTTCATATAAATTTTATTGGGCCAAGAAGCTGACAAGTTTGTTCAAAAGTGATGATGGACAGATTTCTGAAACAAAAGAAAGGATCAATAGCAGCTTTAAAAGAAACATCTTCGTTCAAAGAAACATTTTAATGTCCCACGTAGTGAGAACTTTCTTCCTTTTCTAGTCTTAGAGTGTTTCTTATGGCAAAGTCCATATTTTCTTGGAATTCTTTATATGTATTAGTTATTGGAAGAGCTAAACAGTTACTACACTTATTTCCAATAGGAAAATCCATATGCAGGCACTCAATTGAAGGAGTGGGTTTAAATCCAGTAGGTGGAATGGAATTGCAACCAGTTGCAAAAATAAGAATGTCTTCCACTGTTGTTGCAGATTTACCATCTGAAAAATATATCAAAAGAAAAAAAAATAAGAATAAATCCATATTATATATTGCTACCACCACAGACTCTTCCCCAACTAAACTGAGAATGTTGGAAGGCAGAGACTCCAATATTCATCTTTGGCAAACTAAATTACTAAGTCAAATGTAACAATAGGCAAATATAACATTGATAAGGGATTATTTGATTCTTAACTTAAAAGGACCATTAAAATAATTTAGTCCAACTACTTATATATTTGTAAGCTTTGTCTGAGATAAAATCATAATGTAGAGTCCAAGACATTCAATAGGTTTCTAAAATTCCATCTTTTGGGGTTATGATTATATTAAAACAAATTTAAACCACTTCTAGATCATCACTATTTGATAAACAAGTTCAACAAACACAGAGGAAAAAAAAAACAAATGGTGTAAAAGAAAAGACTATCTAAACAAAAGTTCAAATGAAAGTTAAAAATTTTGAATCTATTACATAGAATTGTCATATCCCTAACCAATGGATGAAGAATAATTCCATTTAACTTAACAGATGATTAGCTCTAAAACTAAAACTATTTTCTGCTGTAGGAATCACTCATAAAAAGTTTTCTAGGAAGAATGCCTTTTACCTCAAATTATCTTGTAGAAAACAAACTGCAAAATATAAACTTATTTTGAAATAAGTTTTCTTTTATAAGTTTGCTGTTGGCAGATAAAAGTCTTTTCTTAAAATTCAAATAAACATCCTGATAAACAAACATTCTGATAAAAATAAATAAAAAATAAAATATCCACATACCCTCAATAGCTTGTAAGTAACTGTTCCAAAATCCCAAAGTTTGTACATTAGATAATGGGTGGACTGTAAAAAGATCACTAAGAATTTTCGCAGAAAGATTCTCAGGTTTATGACAGAGGACGCTACAAAATGCTTCTGGAGAAGTCTGAATTTTCTCTAAAACACCAAGGGTTTTCAGACCCTGCTTGAAACTTAAGAGAAGAATATTAATAAGCCAACATTCATATACATGTGTCTGATATTACAAGCTGGAATTAACATTTCCAGTTGACATTTTTCAAAACAGCTAATGTTAAAAAAAAAAAATTACCAACCAAACTATCATATTTACTTATATGTGAGTAAAATAACTAGATAAACTGTATGTGCTGTGATATTTTTCTCTAATATACTAAGAATACAAATAATTTTTCTAAAACATCAACAAATCAATAAAAAAAATGAGCAAAAAATACAAATGTGTAATTCACAAAAGAAATACAAATAACAAATGAATTATTTAAAAATACACATTCTTGCTAATAAGTAAAGAACAAAGATACCATTTTTGCCTATCAGACTATCAAAATTAAAAACTAAGAAGAGGAAATATTGACTATACCCCCTGATCCATCCATGCTCTAGATTTCCTACCAATCCCCTCAGTTATCTTACTACACATTGATTTATCTCCCCTTTCTACTGGTTCTCTCTCATGAGCACTATAAAGTGTTTATCTTTCCAAACTTTGAATAAAAAAAGAAAAACTCAAAACTTCACTCAACTCCATCTCTATTTCCAGCCACCAATTTATCTGTTTTCCTCCGTAGAAAACCTACGAAAGACTTACCTCCATTCACTAGTTCCATTTCTTTATTTCCTGTTCAATTCTTGTCCACTCCTATCCACATCTCAGGAACACCTGCCCTAAATTCATGAATGACCTCTTTATCACTAAATCGAACAGTCCTTATTTTGCTAGAATTTTCAGTAACATTCCACTATGCTTATAACCTCCCTTTTGAAACAGTATTGGATTTTATGGCACTAGTTTCCTGGTCTCCCTTCCTAATTTTCTGGCCAATCTTTTCATTTTCTCTTACAGGTTTCTTCTTTATTTACATTGCCTTCAATATTGCTTTCTGTCCCTCATGGATCTGTCCAAGGCCATCTTCTCTCTTCTCTCTACAGACATAGTTTTGGCAATTTCATTCTCTCCCATGGCTTCATTTAGCATGTGTATGTTCATCACTACAAAATCTATTATCTCCTACCCAGAAATATATCCAACAGACTACTGGACACCATATGGAAGAATTGTAAGCACCCAAATTTATTGAACCTACAGTGACGGTAAATGGATCCCTCATCCCTCAAATTGCTATAGTGAAAAATCTAAAAGTCATCCTAACTCTTCCCTCTATCATTCCTAATATTATGAATTTTCTTTTCTAAAATCTCCTTTATATGCTTATTTCTCCATATATCCCAGCTATCACCTAATACAAAGCATCTGCAGCGGGACTGTTACGCCAGGAGTGTACAAATCCACGTCCATTTTTCATGCTACAGCCGCATGAATATGCCAGAAAGAAAACCCAATACTGTCATTCATCCTGTATGGGTTGAATGGTGATGCTAAAAAAGGTTAAGTTCATGAGCTGTTGGCCTCCCAAATGTTATGTCCATGGCCTAATCCATGGATTCTGTGAAGGGGACTTACTTGAAAAAGGGTCTTTGTAGATATAAGTTATAGATCTCAAGATGAGAACATTCTACCAAAATCATCTTGATAGGCCCTATATCTAATTACAAGTTTCTCAGTTTGCCAGAGCCTCTATCACAAATACCACAAAATGCATTGGCTTAAACAACAGGAATTTATTGGCTCACAGTACTGAGGCTAGGACAAAGTCCAAAATCAAGATATCAACAAGAATTGCATTCTCCCTGTAAACTGTATATGGTTCTGGCTAATGGCAATCCTTGGGGATCCTTGTCTTTTATTTCTGCCTTCCATTACAGGACAATGTGGTATCTTCTCCTTTCTATCTTCTGTGACAATCTACCACAAGAGTTTTTATAAGAGACACACATAACTAGAAGAGACAGACAGAAGGCCAAATGAAAGCAGAGAAAGAGACTGGAGTTATGCAACCACAAGCCAAAGATTGCCCAGGGGTAGCAGACGTAGCTCAGTGGTTGAATGCCTGCTTCCCATGCAGCTCTGCCGACACCTTGATTTCAGCCTGCTGGTCTCCAGAATTGTGAAAGAATAAATTTTTGTTGTTTTAAGCCACCCAGGTTGTGGTGATTTAAGGCAGCCACAGGAAACTAAATGTACATCTAGGTTTAAAATATACCACTATCAGCACAGATTTAACAATTTCTCATTTTATTCAATCAAGGAGATACACAGAAGTAGATACACAGAGAAGATACACAGAGGAAGAGAGACAACTCCATAGACAAGGCAGAGGTCCCAGGAAAAAAGATGAGCCATTCATTGATAGTTTATAGCTGACCAGAGCAGCTGAGCCTGGAAAGAAATGAGCCCCAGGAAGAGAAAAGAGCACAATGCCAGCCTACAGCTGAGATCAGAAGACACTGGACCCACGAAAGTCTTAGAGGGAAGAGGAAGCCTGAACCCTCGCAGATGTCACCTGCTATCTTGCTTCAACACATGGCAACAGAGTTTGGTAAGGAAGTAACGTTGAGTTGGACTCTTTAGGGCCTTGTAACTCTAAGTTTTTTTTTTTTTTTGTAACTCTAAGTTTTTACCCCAAATAAATACCCTTTATAAAAGCCAACAGATTTCTGGTATTTTGCATCAGCACCCCTTTGGCTAACAATACACTCTGGAATTGCTAATGCTTAATTTTATCTACCCAGGTTTTTCATTTCTTTGCTAACTGCTGTAACCTTGTGTGTCTTATTTTTTCCTTTTGGGTTGAATTTCCTTCTTTCGAAGAATATTCTTTAAAATCTCCTTGTTCAAAATGTCTATTTCTTCCTTACTCCTAAATGATAATGTAACTGGTTCCATGAAGTTATTACGTCAGCCCTCTGTTTTCAATGTTGATGTGATTGAAAAATATGCTGTCAGTCTAACTGATGTTCATTTTTACAGTAATGTCTTTTTGCTCAGGGTGCAATTTGCTCACAAAGTATGTAGATTTCTTTTCATTTATGCTGCTATGGTTCATTAAGCCTTATAAACTTTTTACTCGTCATTCCCTATAATATTGTCCTGCCCCCATTTTCCTAATTAAATGTATGTGTGCATGCTCTCATTCTAGCTTTTATGACTCTCAATGTTTTTTTCTCTTGAAATATTGAAAAGAGGGTTTTCAATATTTTCCCTCTTTGGTATTGTTATTCTGAGATACTTGTTTATGAAATGTGGAATAAATCAAGTGAATAATTACTTGATACTCTATTTCTCTAGTGTCTTTGGGACCTGAGATCTCAACATGAAACAAGGAATAAAGACAGAAAACATAAATGACAGTAAAAATTTCATACTGATGAATTTAAATGAAAAGTATCAGCATAAAATTATGTATTTTATCTTAAAAAAACTGAACTAAAACCCAAAACAAAACAAAACAAAAATCTATGTAATTTACTAGTTCTAGTTCACTGAAAAGGCCTAGAAATAATGACCAACTTGGCTAAAATGAGCATCCCTAGCAACCAGACTGTGGTTTTGATATATACTATTTCCCATTAAAAGAAACAAGCGTTCCTTATGCCAGAGCATACAAAAAAACAAGCCTGAAATACCTTGTCATAACAGGTGGCAAGAAAGCTAACAAAGACAATTAAGGGTTTTATCAAAAGAACTAAAAAAACCAACATAAAGAGGCTGTTAAGCCACAGATGAGCCAATGTAAATTTCAATTACGATAATAACTACAATGGTTTTAAACAGATTAAATATATTTAAATCTATGGGTTGATACTGAAATTAAAATAAGAATGAATTGATCACTTTTGAGATATGTTGTCTGGCATCTGCTTGAAAATAACACTGAAGTCAGTAACAAGGGTAACAAGGGTAGGGTATGCATGACCACAACTGACCACAGGTTGGTAACTGTTAGATGTGGGTGTTGATTACATGGGTATTTCATTCTGTCTACTTTCATATATATTTAAAATTTTCCACTATTCAGAAAAAACAAAAGATGAATGCGAGGGGATACATTAACTTTCAAACATCTTTAAAGGGATATTGGAGCAAAAACTTTGAAGACCACTGTTATAAACTAAAGAGAGAAGGAATTCTCAGCACCTATTATCTTACCCAGCAGATAACAGATGCTCAATAAATAGTTAATAAATGGGTGAATAGAAGTGGAAATAAATAGTTGGTTCATTCTGGTAAGAATTATTAAGATAATTTTTTATTTAGAAAAATAATTATAAACTGAAGCAATGATTATGTTTCCTACTTAAGCATCAGGCATTTACACAATTCTGTATAGCAAGGTCAGAAGAGTAATCATCCATAATAAATTAATTTTAAAGTGTTATTTTTAAATAGCACTTAAAATGTTTCCTGAGATAAACATTTTTATGTATTATCAAATACATCCCACATTGTAAGACAATCACTTTAAACATGTAATTTGAGAGACTCTTTCACATATAAACAACTTACCTTTCAAAGGGTGCTTGGACTCTCTTAATTACATGGTAGAAAAGTATGTCTTTCACCAACATATATTTATCACTTAATGTTGATATAAGTCTTAGACATCCAATAAGCTCTAGGTAGCTAGAGCATTCATTTATTGTTGAGTTTAAGTCAGCCATATTTGTTGTAGTATTTATCTGAAATGAAAGAGAAAACATCCACTTTACCCATTTCCTAGTGAGTGATTGTTTACATTTCAAATGATACTTATTAATTTATACTCAATTCTTGAGTACACCAGAGTGGAGTAAAAAGCATAACAAGAAATATTTTTCTAGAATAAATGTTTGACAATTTAGTTCAACAAATATTTTCTACATCTATAATAGCACTATATATTTTTGCCTTCAAGAAACCTAGAATATAACATACATGCCACTTTAATACAGGAAATTATTTACATAAAAGGACATAAAAAAGTTACATAGCACTAGAGGCAAGAGAGATGACCTGAGATTTCATGAGAGGAAGAATATTATCTGTGATTTATGGATGCATGAATTTTATCAGAAGCATATTATTGCAGGGAAAAGCATAAACAAAGAGATCATTGATCATTTTATATACCAGACACTCTCATATATGTTAGCTTAGGGACAAAGATACAGAGGGAGAAAGATAAAAATAGGAGGCAGTCAATAGTCCATTTGAATGGCAAATTTACGTGCTATCCCCACTACTCTGTTCAAAATACCACCTTCACACTGTCACAGACTAATAATTGGGTTATATTGTCTCATCTCCCCAAATATTCCATTGAGTTTTAGCACATAGCCAAACTTTCCTTGCAGCTATGTGTGCCCATATGACTAAGATGTATCCAATGGGATGTTAATGAAAATCATGTGTCAAACTTCCCTGCCCTCACTTGTAGTTTCTCCCTTAGGAGCCAGCTTCAACCATGTAGATGAAGACAATACCCTAAGTAATTGCAAAACTAGAGGAAGAAATTTCTACAACACCAGTACTTTAAAAATGGGCCATTTCTGTAAAAGGCCACATAATATTTTATACTTTGCAAGCCATATGGCCTCTGTTACAACTACTCAACTCTGCCACTGTAATGTGAAAACATTCACAGACACATAACAAATGGGCTGTGTCCCAAAAAAACTTTATTTACAAAAAGAGGCAGTGGTCTAGGACTGGCCTACAGGCCATAATTTGCCAATCCCCACTCTAAAATCTAGAGTTATTTTAGAGAAATAAACTTATCTTTTCTGAGCCACTGTATTTTGGGTCTCTTGGTTATAGATGCTTAACCTAATCCCTAACTTATATATAGTCCAACCATTATCTATCTCCTTTTTCTCATTCTGTTGAATTTACCTTTTTTAAACATTTTACTATGTGATAGTATATTATATATTTGTCTTCTGTGTTCCTTCTAAAATTTAAACTACAAGAAGACAGGGACTTATTTTTCATTTACTACTCTATCTTCAGTGATTAAAAAAAAAAAAAAAGTACAGGATACATATATAATATTTGTTGACTAAACGAACAAGAATTGGATAGGAGTACAGAAACTGGAGTAGATAAAACTAGAGGGAGAGCTGGAGGCCTAGAATGCTCTAATGAAGAGCCTGAACCTTTTTCAACAGGCAATGAGAAGCCATTGAAGATGCCTGAGGAAGAAAGTAATATGATCAAAACTGTACTTTTGGAAGAATTACCCTGAATATAGTACTAAAATAATATAATTGTCCAAGCATAGATATAGTAAGAGTCTGGTATAGTAGGCACCCTAGAAGAAGGAAAGGTTGAAGATAAGCCACTATTAGAGACAGATAACTTGATATATAACTGGAAAATGGAGTATGGCAGAATAAAAATGATTCCTTTTTCAGGATGGATTGGAAACAAGAAATCTCTTGAAAAAGAAAGTCAGGAACTAAAGCAACGGCTGAGGGAAAAAATTAGCTGTTTTAAACATGTTAGACTCAAGATGCTAACAAGACTAAGATCTAATTTGAATATAAAACAGACAAGGCTTTCCAATCAACAGTATAGAATGAGGACTGATAAGACAACACTGGAAAATGACTACATTTCAGGGCTAGGAAGAAACATTAAAGAAGACAGTAGTAGTCAAAAATAGGAGGGAATACAACATTAAAGAAATCAGTGGAGTGGAATTCTAAGAAAATGGTGATTACAGAAGTCAGAGAAGATGAGAAATTATAAATCTGCATATGTGAAGATTTAGAACCCTGGATATGAGCTAAAATCTAGCTAGAAGTGAAAGTGTGATAGTAGAAACAGAAGCCTGAGTACAAGAAATTAAGAAATGTATATGAAATAGGAAGTTGAGTTTTGGGCCAAGAAAATGAAATTGTTATAACAGACAATTCACACTTATAGGGTGCTTACTTTGTGCCAAGCACGAATCTTAATACTTCATTCCATCTTCGAAACAACCCTATGGAGATAGCACTTTCATTTTACAGATGATGAAACTGAGGCACAGAGAGATAAAATACTTGCTCAAGTTCATACATGATACATGAGTAAGTGGAAAGGCTTGGATTAAAATGAAAGCACTTGGCTTCAGAATCTGTGTGAAGTGGTTATAAGTTGATTACATCTGGTGCTGAAGATGAGTAGAGAATAATGCATTCAAAATGAAAACTCAGGAGATTTCCTCAGAATAGATGGAAAACTGTCCTTTGAAATAGGGGGAAAGAGGGAGAGCATGCTATAATAGGAGAAAAGTTAAGGGAGGAAAAGTTAAATGGCTTCCACTAACTCAAATAGGCAGTACAATTTAATGGCTAAAAGCATAGGAACAGAAGTCAGACTTTGGATTGAATGCCAACTTTATAACTACCATAGTTGTGTGACCTTAGGCATGTTAGTTAATCTTGTTAAGCCTCAGTTCCTGAATCAGCAACATGTAGGTAAAAATACATATCTCATAAAGTATTATAATTATATAAACGTTTATATTTATAAGATGTATTTAAAAAATTAAAAAAAGATGTATAGAGTGGGGCCTGTCATAAGTGCTCGATAAAGGCTAACTACTAATAGGTGGGAACATTTGGTCCCCATATTTGTTTCCATATGGAAGAAATTCCACTTGTCTTCTTTCTCCATCCAACTCTCATTCCTCCCTTTAGGAGGAAGGATATCTGGTTGGTGAGCCAAGTCATACCTCTCTTCAAATCCACCTACCTACAGAAAAGGGTATTTTAATCTGCTCTCTATAACTTGTAATAAGAAATCTGCCTCATATCATCTCTTCCATGGTGGATAAATCCATCTAGTTCTGGGGCTGTTAGCAACTCTTTTTGATCACACACCTAAGTCACACTGTCCAACTCACTTTATCAACATTAAACCTGGCACTCTGATTTCCAGCTGTTTACCTTTTACATTTATTTCTTAACTGGTTCTGAACTCTGTTGGTAAATAGAAATATGTTTACACCCCTAAAAATTCCACAGAGAGTATTATTCTATTGCAGACCAGTCATTTATTTTCAAATATACCTAGAATGTAGTCTACATTTTAATAAACAGGTACATTTCTTACCCTGATTATAATTTGTGCCACATCAAAGTCTGAAACATCGTCTAAAATTGGTTGAGTATTCTCTGGTCCATAAACAAGGCAGTTAAACAAGGTTTTAGAAAAGAAACCAGGTGAAGGACCACCATGAACCAAAGAAATGGCAAGCATTTTACCAGCTTCATAGTAAAGATTCTCTTTCAGAGCTGTAAATACAGATGAAAATACATCGAAAACACTTCTTTTATTATAATCAGATGATCAAGTTTAATGAATACATGTAATAAATGATTAAAATTTAAAGAAAAAGTCTAAGCATTAGATAAGTGTAAGATAACTTAATTTTAAGAGACTATTATCGTATGTAAAATATAGATCTCTCCAAAAATATACAAGTATATATATTTTTTCTGAGTATAAAACAGTATTCTACTGCAAAAAAAATGAAAATGGAGAAAACCTTAAAAAAAAAACACCCATAATCCTACCACCATTACAACCATTGTAATCACTTTGGTGTATTTGTGCCTATACGTGTGTGTGTGTATATACATTATATCCATATATAAAAATTGTTTGGCTTCTGCTGTTTTCCACTTAATATATTGTAAACTTTTTCTTTTATTATTCAAAGTTACTCAACTCTACAATTAATGAATGCATTAGACTTACTTACAGATGTGCTACAAAATTTAAACCATTCCCCTATTACTGGCTATCCTTGTTGAGTAACTATTTACTTATTCTTGTTTAGATTTAAGTAGCTGATAAGCATAAATTCTTAAAATTATTAGTGAGTCAAAGGATATGAACACATTTAAAGGTTACTAATACATATTGCTAAATTATCTCCCCAAAAGGCACAAATTTACTGCCAACATACTAACAACCTCATAACTTTGCTTTAAGTATTTTTAAATCATCACTTAAATTTAGCTACTTTGACAGGTGAAAAAGATATCACTTAAGATTTCCTTTTTTCCAAATAATTATTCATAAGAAATTTATTAATGTAACATTAGCAATTCCTGATGTTTTAATAAAATATCTGCTACAATAACCTTATACACTACAGATTGGTAGTCACATTTTACAGATGAAGAAATAGATCCAGAGACGTTAAGTGTTAATCTGTGAATATAAAGCTATTGAAGAAGATTGTATGCAAATCTGAATTCTGGTCTTGAGACTTAAATTTATGTGCTCTCCACTGTACAAAAGCTGCCTTGAGTTAATTTTGATTAGTAGGAGAGCATTTTTAAGGGAGTTTAGGATTAAACTGTGTATACTGTACATAATAAAAATGATCCTTGGTAGTTCCTTAATTATTTCAGTGATGTGTCAAGCAATGGTGAGAAAGTTCTAGGGAATATATATAAAGAAAGAAATTAAAATGGAATGGAATAAATTTTCTCACTCTTTTGAATTTCCTATTGTAGCAAGTGTAGTATAACAGCTACTAAAAAAAGGAATGCTAGAATAATCCACCATTTTGAGATGCCTGTTATAATCACATAACTCCTCACCAGTAGGAAAGACAGTGAAGTATCATTTACATAATTGTGTGAAAAGAAAATTCTTAAAGGCAAAAGTATGCTGAAAAAATCTGTCACATGTAGACAAGAAAATTTTGTTATAAAAATCCTATTTTGTGAAGAAACAGGCCAATTATAAGAAGAAGAGTCCAAATAATCATCCATCCCATTTGGCCACTCTAGTCGAATTAAATTAGAGAGTGAATATAAAGTACATTTAAATAAGTTACATTTGATTGGCTATTGCTATAAAGAAATTATAAATACTCTTAAATAAAAATGTTTTACCTCAAAATAAATTTATTAAACATCACTCTCCCTCCCATTTTCTGTGATTTTTATCAGTATTTTATTAACAAAGGTGAATATACACATACACACACACATGCCCCACAGGTAATATCAATTCTAACCAGATATCAATTTGTTTCTTTACACATGCTATATTCAGTATGTACAATAATAAATAAAATAATTACCTTGAGCATTAAGAGACAAGTTCTTTGACAAGGACCCTTCAAACAATGATGAGCTTTCAAGATGCTGCATTAAAAGACTAAGGAATTCTTGCTTTGATCCAGGATGCTCTCGTCCAAAATTATCATTTTCATTAACATATGCTACTTCAATTGAGTATGCAGGATTAAAGTTTTGATTTCTGAATCCATCTAAGGCACTATTCCAGATATTGGCTTTGTTGATATATAATCTTTTAGTTTTTTTTTTAATTTGGAATCCTAACTCTATTAATATAGTTGAAATATCTCTTCTAAATTTGCTGCCTTGCCTATAAAACATGAATTTAAACATAGAGGTAAGTACTCTAACGTACTTTACGTGAAACAGCAGATACATAGCCAATAAAAAAGAAGAGAAAAAAGATTAAAAGAAAAGTCTCCCCAACTCCCACCCCAAAACAAAATAATGCCTGCCACTGGAACTAAAAACAGTTACTGGATAACCTTAGTTTAAAATTGATTCCCTCACCCCAATCTTCTACCAAGTTAGAATTATCTAATGTCAAAAATCATTTATAAGAATTTTGATAGATGAGTATTTCAATCAGGTCAACTCAGTGGATTCAGTTAAGTCAGAAGCTCAAACTCTGATCTTCCTGGCCAATCTTTCCTGACCATAACATAAGTTTAACTATCTTATTTTGTGTTCATTACATCCTTGAAAAATAGATCAAACGTATTCTCTGCTTATTAAGTGAGAGAACTTTGGTTTTAAGAAATTACACACACACACAAAAAAAGAATGAAATAGAAAAAAAAAAAAAAGAAATTACACAATTTATTTCTAATCATAAGATTAACAATAGAGCTAAGATTATAAACAGAATTTGCAACTCCTTAAGTAATACCTTTTACTCTAGATTAGTAATTTTCAAAGTGTGGTCCCCAGACCAGCAGTAGTAGCAGTCACTTAGGAACTTGTTAGAAATGCAAATTCTTCAGCCCCAATACAGATCTACAGAATCAGAATTTCTGGGCATGAGGCTCAGCAATATGTGTTTTAACAAAGACTTCCAAATGATTGTATGGAATAGTTCAACTAGTTTCTATATCTAATTAGAATTAATTGTACTCAAAATAATCCTGTTTCAGGCAATGCCCATGGATCATCTTTCTACATCAGGTATAAATTTGTCCCATCCCAAGACATATAATGCCACAGTCAGGTTGTGCCTTTCCTTTCTTTACATAATCCCCGATTCATGAACCCAGGTTGAAGGAAAATAAGAGTCCTTAGGAAGAAAGATAATCCTTCAGATATATACCTTCTTCTAGCAGGTTGATTCCTTGCTCCTGCCCAGACCAGTGGGAATTCCAATGGTATTCTAGAATACAGTGGCATGTCAAAACATAAGCAAGGAGTCAAGCTTCCCTAGTGTAACACCTCTGGAAATCTAAATATTAAAATCATTTTCAAATAACGTGAATATTTTTTATACTAAAATATAATTATATATATAACAAATTTTTCACTTCTAAGTTAACACACAGGTGGTATTTTAAAATAGCAATTCTTCACTTTTTTAACAGAACTTAATATTCCACCTCTGTCTGCAAATCGAGTTATCAAACATTTTCACAAAAATTCTCTTTTCCTTCTAAGTTTTTTAGCTTGATACTATTTTTAACAAGAAAGTACTTAATCATCTTCAGTTACTAATGTTACTTTTGTCCTTTTCTCCCATATTGGATGAAGCAAAGCTTGAAAAATTCTTTTGCAAAGCTACATATACTTAAAAATCATAACTTCTGCTGAATGACCTGACAGTGTAAAAGACATAATTAAAGTCTCATTTAAACGTTTAACTATAAATGACCTCGAAAGTTACATATTTTGATGTCTTATGGAAATAGTGAGGAATTAATGTGATGATACTTAAATTATGCCTTAAACTTAGCCGACATTTAGACCTCCAACACTGAAAGTCAATATATCAAATGATTTACAACATCAAGAAATAAATGATTTCTTAAATATGATTCCTTCCATTTAACAAAGTGATATGGTATGCTTGATGTTTTAATTTTCTGTTTTACTCTATAAGCAAATAGCATTTTAAGTGCATTTTCCAGATTAGTATTTTTCAAACTGCCTTGAAAATAATCTATAAATAGAAAATCTATTTTATATCATGACTTAATACACAATAAAACAAGTAAAATAAATCTCACATACATTCTTCTTATGTGTAATGCAATCTACTATTTTGTATTCTAGTCTATCTTATTTCATTTCCCTCTTGTAATGCTGCTTGAACTGATTTCATGATCAAACATTGGGCCCTGCAGCTTGAAAAACATGCTTCTAGGGTACTATATATGATCAGCTACTATTCTAAGTGTATATAGCCATTTCCTGTCATAATTTTCTCCAAACAGATTTTTTTATTTGTTATACACACCTCATTAGATCTTTACTCTGGGATCCAGGTGACTGTCTGAGTAATTTAGGTGATGACTCTTCTAACAAACAATCAGTAATTCCCATGTTATTTGAATTAGGCAAAGTGTGTTTTTTGGCTTTTTTGAAATCGCCTGCAGATTTAAATCCCAATATTAGCATGATAGGAATATAGGTAGAAAATTTTAAATAATATGCATCTTTATTCAAAATTACAAAATATTACCTGAATTGTAGATGATACCTCTACATTCCAAACACTCCCAATTTTGTTCCCATGATTGTAGTGAGGAACAGGCTAAATGTGTTCCACTAGAACCACAACATTGACAGCGCTTTATTTCCCATTTGCTAAGGAATTAAGGAAAAGCAGTATACAGTTGGTATTAAATCAGTCTAATTCCAACCACAAGTAGTACCATGATAAATTCCACTTTCTACTACATATATATATATGTGTGTGTATATATATATATAAAACCAACCTTTTATAAAAGGAGGGAAAATAGATTAACTGCTTTGATACTGTATTACTTTTTCCTAAAGTATTTTTTCCATTCCATTTATATTTGTTACCTCCTGTAAATATTTCCCAACTTAAAATAAACTTACATTATCTACAAGTATATGAACAGGCACAAATAATATAAATATCAGAAAGAATATTAAGAGGGAAAAAACAATTTTCCTATGTATTTGTAGATGACTACACACAGAGGAGATGGCTGTGTCAGTGTGTATGATATGGAATAATGTTCCTTAAATACATTATCTTATAAAATATTATCTTTCCCATCCAAAGTGAGGAATAGTTCTTGAATAGGCTTGTTCATACACCTCAGGTATTTTCAGTTCAACAAAACCCAGACTTCCTACCTGGTCCGTACTGAGATTCTCTTATCTGTTTTCCCTTCTCCATGTTTCTCCACTATACTAGGTGTGTGTGTCAGTCCATATTCACATTCTCCATATGGATATGGGTGTAAGTTGTTGTGTGGGGCCACTTCTTCGTGTGAGTATGAGTCTACCCTCTCTTTATAGGAATGGATGTGAATCTCTGAGTGCATGGACATGTATGGGTGGGTAGATGTACTTCCTTCAGCAAGTTTGGGCATTTCACCTCTCTGTGCAGGTATAGGTATGCAAATGTGGGTTCTGTGTATGTGTTTCCCCCTCCTCCCTAGATAATTCTACCCACTGGTGATGAGAAGGCAGATGAGAGCTAACACAAGTGCTTATTATGTACCAGGCCCAGTTCTCACTCTTTACATGAATAGTTTAATAATTTTAAAAAAAAATTTTGAAGGTCAGACTACTTTTACACCCATTTTGAAGTAGAGGAAACCAAGGTAAATAATTCGCCAAGTCAAGTTCGCACTGCTAGTAAGTCTCAGAGTGCGGCTTCCAACGTAGTTTACCTAGATTCAGACCCATGCTCCTAACTAACTTCACCATGATGCCTCTCACCGAAATTACATTCCTATCATTAAAATGAGAGGAAAGAAGATTATAAAGAAAGCTTTCAGGTAGGAGAGGTCCATGGCCCAGGAGAAAAGGCAAGAAGTGACAGCAATCTCAAGAAGTAGCTACCAGAAAGGAAGGGAAGTTTTTGTAGTTACTAGTCAGGTGACCATTGGTATATTAAATATATATATATGGGTTAAGAACTGCCTAAAATGAATTTGGAAAATACTGATATGAATGAGTGTATTGCTTCTGTGAACTCTAAAGTGCTTCAGTATTTACAAAGCACATTAATACATCTCATATGTGCCTAAGCATGTTTGAGGGAGGTAATATTACAAACATATTTGTAAATTAAAGTTTTCTAGTAGCCACATTTAAGAAGGCAAAAAAGTAAAATTAATTTTAATATATTTTATTTATTCCAGTATTTCCAAAATATTATCATTTTGTTCAACATGTAACTAATATATTTTTAATTATTTCTTTCATATTAAGTCTTTGGTGTATATTTTACACTTACAGCGCCTCTTAATTTGGAATAGAATCATTCCAAGTATCCACTAGTCATTCATGACTAGTGGCTACCATACAGACAGCACAGTTCTAGAAGACAGAACCTCATGAAAAAGACACAAGAGAAATAGGTTATAACTATACTGATTGCAATAATTTCTCAAAGGAGAAATACTTCTTTTTAAAACAGATGCAAATATACATTTAATAAGTATTCTTCATCTCTCTCGAGTTAAAACTTCAAAAGTCTTAACAGTAATAACTTGGTTACACTACTAGAAAATCTACTTTATTAGCAGAAGGTTTAAATAAAGAACCATTAAGAGAAACCAAATTTCCAGAAATACCTATCAGGTGCATTATATTCTCTTCCTTCTTTACAACGACATCGTCGGACATCACAACGCTCATGGTGCTGCAAAAGCTCTTGATAAGCATTTTCCTCTAGTTCCCAAGATGCATCTCTGTAATTGAAGCAAGATACTAAAATATATTCTGACCTAAACTTACATGAATCTAAAAATAAAAACACTTCACATATTTACAAACAAGGACAAAACTTTTAAGGAGCAATTGTTTCTCTCAAGCTATAACTCCATTAGTGTCATTTTATCCTGGAGTTAATCACTCTCACAGGGAATTTTCAAATGTTAAGTGAAAAATTAGGCATAAATATTCTAAAACTTATATTTTTCCTAATAGTTAATCCTTTCAAATTTATAGTTTAGTATCATTATTTCTTGATTCCTCTTATTAGAGAATTAAGAAAATTCTCATACATTTTAAGCTATATTTTGGTTCTTAGATAATTTATATATACCATTTTTGTTTGTGCTTGTTTTTTGTTTTGGTTTTTTAAGGAGGAATTGGGGATTGAACCTGAGACCTCATACATGGAAGGCAGGCGCTCAACCACTGAGCTACATCTGCTTCCCTATATATACCATTTTGAAGCCTTTAATAATTATGTATAGATCAGTCAATTAAAATTTTACACAGCTGGAGTATTTAAGAAACCATAAATCAACTAATAAGCCACAAATTACAGTCTCTGATCTCAAAGAACCGGAAATCTGGTGGGGGGTGTGTGAAGTGGAGGCATTGCATTTTCCCATTTGAAATGGCTATCTGTCCATGATCACTTAATCAGACATAAGTGATTCTCTTGCTATTAAAGCCTACATTTAAAATGGCTTTTCTGTCAAATGCTAAATGTTACTCACTTTTCAGGAATATGAATTCCCATTCTCAACATCTCTTTCTGAAATATATCACTATTATTGCATACTGTGCATCTGAAGAAAAACACTCCTGCATTTATTGCTTGAACCTATAGTAGAAAACAGAAAATCCATTGTTAATATCAGATTAAGTGGCATACTCACACAGCACATGGGAGGGAAGCAGCAAGTTACTGAACTCTCTGAATCTAAAGAGCTCTTTGTGCAACTGCAGACACAGACTGAGATCTTAATAAACATAACATAATACAAGGAAATATCTAATAAAGGAGGGTGGCTTAGGACACACAGAAGATACCAAAAAGACTAAAGCAATGACAGAGAAATCCAAACTGAACAAGAAGAATAACAATTGCTGGATACACAGAGCTAAATGTTTTCACCATTTTGATATTAATCTCAGTCTCTCCTCACAAAATCTCAATATAAAGCATTTGTGATAGTTACAAATAAGTAATGAATTTAAGAGATAAAAAAAATTCTTCAGGTATTGTTATAGCTATCTAGACTGAGAAGACTTCCATTTACTATTTCAGTTAAGACTCTGGTACCAGAGTGGTAAACCAGTAAAGTTCCTTTAGAGACAGTGACTTAAAAAGAATTAGCCCTGTTTTGGTGTGCTTTGATCAAGTAACAATCATTACTAATATTTATACCATAGACAGGTGTCCATGTGGCTGTGATTTTATATTGTATTCACATAAAATAGACCTACTTTTTTGTAGTATTATTTCTACTTTTTAATGACAATTTAAAAATCAGTCTTTCCAGAGTCTTCACAAAAAGCCCTATTATAATACTAGGTCAAGATTGAGACCTCATTCATTATTAATACATAAATTAGACAAATTACTAGTCTTGAAAAATAACATACTGTATAAAATGAACAAGATGATATGACAATTACGTTTACTCAAAAACAAACCCTTAAGATAAATTACTTTAAAATTTTTTATAGTGAACTTCTTCCTCAACAGGTAAGGATAAAACTTCATGATGTTGTTTATTGTCTGCACTATCTGGAACTTTCATAAACACTATTTTGTGAGAATGAACTAAATTTCTAATATTTACTCAGCAAAATGGGCTCAATCCTGTCACTTTCAACTGAATGATCCTAAATATAAAAGTTCAAAACACAGACCAGAACGTAATCAATCAAGGTTTATACTTTGATTACTTTTAGTAGTTTTAAGACTTGATTGAAACAGAGGATTTACAACATAACCTATCTTTTAAAAATCCAATTGTGGACAACTTGTGGTCAGTAATAACATTTCATTTTTCCAAACAATAAAAGTCAAACTTTTAAAAATAGTATTAAATTTAAGTAAATATTTTGTTATCTGGTACTCTATTGCACTTTCACACATGTAAACCACTTATATGATGTTATTAATAACTGGGAAATTTTCAAAATTTTCAAGTATTTTCTGAATCAATGAAATATTAAATTATGTTTAATGTCACGTGTGTTTTACCACATTCTGTTTATTTGAAGACAAGTCAAAAGGTTTAAATTACATGGTAATGTTCAAAGAACTAATACTTTTAATTCATTAGACAGTAATCAATTCCCAGTCAAGAAGTTATTATAAAATGTTAACGGTAAGAAAAAAAACTTTGGCCTCTTCTAACATTTAAATAGCTTATAATTAAATTGTCATTTCACAGTTTCTAGTTTTCTACATTTAAATATGTAAATAGAACTTAGGAATTAAATGTTTTATTCATTTTGAAATACAAACCAAATCCTTAGGTAAAAACAAAATTTTATAAGTATAAATACACATTAAAAGGCTGTATCTAAAGTATGGCTGTTCAAAAAGTTACAAATAGTAAGAACTAAAATACAGACACCAATCTTTTCAAATTTAAAATCAGATCTGCAAGCAAGAAATTTTAAATCAGAGAAAGCTTATAAAACACCTTACCTGTAAACAGTCTCTGTGAAACCAAGCATTCTTACAACAAGGACTTCGTAATATACTATAAGTTGGAATAGGTTCAATAAATTCCAAGCAAATGGTACATGGTAAGGACTCTCTATAACTATTAGATGTAATTATTTGAACAGGCCGATGGTTCCAACAAAATGACCTAAAAATATAAATTATTTAAAAACAGTGTCTAATGAATTACAAAGCACAACTAGGCAAAAAAAAAAAAAATGCAATTCACATATATAAAAGAAAATTCATCTCTATCAAAATTAATCTACATTAGACCATGGTACTATATATTAACCTCACAATC
The DNA here is from genome assembly GCA_026826555.1 of Tolypeutes matacus. Lineage (NCBI taxonomy): Eukaryota > Metazoa > Chordata > Mammalia > Cingulata > Chlamyphoridae > Tolypeutes > Tolypeutes matacus. The sequence goes on from JAKSZT010054562.1 coordinate 3,316,369, forward strand.
TGTGATCAAGAAGAACTAGAACTTAAAAATATGAACTTTTTTGGGTGGTAAGACTTACCTCATATAGAATTTCTCTGACTAGTATTATGTTAGGAAACCTATGTAATATTGCTAGCAATGGAGTGTACATACTATTGTATTCAACAATGTTGAACTTAAAAACACTTAAAAATAAATATTTTAATCATAAGACAAATAGAAAGCAAATAAGAATAACCTATTCCTCACCAACTAAATTTATTTCCTTTTGCAGTTATTTTTACTACATGTAACAATCACTAAATAGGTCAAGAGTATAAAGACTAAAAGAAAAAGACCACTCCTGATACTCAAATGCCAAAATTCATAAAATCTTAATATTTAAAGTTGAACTCAGCAAATAATCCTTTCAGGGGCATTCCAGGGACATAACAATTTTTTGGTCACAACCAAATTCACATGCTTTTCAATTTACTCAGTGGAAACTATATATAACCATGTGAAAGAAAATTGGACTACTAATTCTAAAGAGTGACATAAAAACCTAGAATTATGTAAGGTGAAAAATTTCACTAAATGTGTAAAAAACTAACAGCACCATGTTATCGCCAAGGGTTGAAAGCTGAAGGTAACTATGAATCATTAGGCCAATTCCAGACATGGAAATTATCAAGACTCTGCAGATAGAAATGCCTAAATAAAGGGGGAAAGGAGACTATATATATATCTATCCATATACGTATGCATCTATCTATCTATATATATCTATAAATATATGTATGTATATATGTCGATGAGGAGTGTATCTATAAATTCAGAGCATCTTTGAAATTTTACAAGGGAATTATATCACCGGGATATCCATTTTCCTTTAACATTCATCTTTCATATTCCAGTGTTAAATAACTCACGCAAAATTGCCAGTAAACTGGAAAATACATTCTCTCTGAAGGCCACATGGGAAATGATAACTTCGTTTACATCGGGGTGCAACACATCCAATTGAAGCACCAGTTTTCTTGCAAACACAGCATTTCTAGAAGAAAATATGAAAATAGCCATAACATACAAAATACGAGTACTATAAATGAGCAAGGTATAAATCAAATTCTTGAGAACAGTCTGAAAATTATTTTCATCATTTAACAGCTATGACGATGCTACGTTGAAGAAATTTTTGAAAAACATTTTCCACTCACAAACGATCTAAAGGCGCCAAAGAGTCATTGCTATAATGATTTCTAATAAAAGAAACATCTTTAATCTAACATGTGGATGAACTGAAGCCTTTTTCCCTTCCTGCCAGCTAAAAATATTTTAAAAGAAGTATCCCTTCAAATATACAGATTATATATATATAATAGATACTATAAACATTAATATCTATACATGAAAATCTTACTCAAATCTCAATATAATGACATATTTTAGAGACAGAAAATGTATATACATTTTTCCTTTTTCCTGATTAAAAAGAAATGTGGAACCCCACCCTGATCAAGATAGTGGAATGAAATGCTCTAGGGACCTGTCCCCCTTACAGAAGCTTTGAACAACCACCAATAATTTTTCTCAAAGTTTCAGAAAACAGTTAAAATGTTTACAGTAACAGGGCAAGGACCAAAACAAGTAAAAGGTAACTTTAAAAAGGTACGATCTCCTGGTGCCCTTGATGGACACTTCCCCTTACGTTCACCTGCTTGGCACAGAGCCAGTATGCACACTCCAGTATAGATTCCTGGTCCTGGTTCAAAAGGGAACAGAGTAACTGTTGAGCAAATACTTGGAGCTTATATATTTATGCCAATCTGTCTAGTGGCAGCCTGAAGAATTAAGCCAGAATACTCGTTGCAGGCTCACCGTCCCAGATCTTGCCCTGTGTGTAGGGGCAGCACACAGAGCTCCCCTACAGAACACTGTAGGACAACAAATAGCAACTGACTGGGGTAAAGGTTTGCTGGCTGTGGGATAACATGCAGTACTCAGGACCATGAGGAAAAACTGTTTCCTAGGGAAGAGAAGACATTTGGATCTGAGTAAATTGGAGAATTCCTAGGGCCACATGTGCATGGCCAGGATAAGATATATTGTGCAGAAAGAACCAGAGAGGACCCTATGCTTTTGCCTTGAGCTATTCTCCTAACTTATATGGCTAAGCTCTGAAAGAGAGAGCATGCCCACAGGCCAGTCTGCAAAGACTGGGAAAGGTGTATTCTTTCTTCTCTCTCTCTCTCTCTCCCCTCTCTCCCGTTTTTTTCTCTCTTTCCTTCTTTCCATCTTTCTTTCCTCTCTCTCTCTCCCATCTTTCTTTCTTTCGCGCGCTCTCTCTCATCCCCTCCCTTTCTTCCTTTCCCTCTCTCTCCCCCTCTTTCTTTCCCTCTCTCCCTTCTCTTTCTTTTTCTCTCTCCCCTCTCTTCTTTCTTTCTCTCTTCCTTTCTTCCTTTTCTTCTTTCTCTCTCTCTCCCCCCTCCCTCCCCTCTTTCTTCTTTCTCTCTCTCTTTCCCCTTCCCTCTGTCCGTCTGTCCCTCCCTCCCTCCCTCCCTCCCCTCTCTCTCCTTTCTTTCTCTCTCTCTCTCTCTCTCTCTGTTGTTGTTAGCTCCTGGCATTCAAGAAAATCTCTGTCATACCACTAGCTAGATACAGACAGAAGGAACAGAGTCAAAATTCCAGCAATAACAAGTTAAAATATCAAAATGTCCAGGTTTCAACAAGAGATTACTAAACATACCAACAAACAGGAAGCAATGACCCAAGTAAAGGAGAAGATTAAAGATTAGAATCTACCAATGAGAAGGACCAGACAACAGGACATACCAGGAAAAAGCTTTTTTTAAAAAATAGTCTTAAATATGCTCAAATGGAAAGCATGGACAAAGAACTAAAATACATTTTTAAAATGACAGATGAACACAAAGAGAATATTAATAGACTGAAATGATGAAATGGAACCAAACAAGCTTAAGACCACAATAACAGGAATAAAAAATTACTTAAGAGAGATTGGAGCTGGAAGAAGAAAGAATTGGTGAGTTTGAAGGTAAGACTATTGAAATCAATCAATTTGAGGAGAAGAATGAAGAAAAGTGAGCAGACCCTGAGGAACTTGTGTGACACCATAAGTGTACCAAAATATATATGTGGGAGTCCCAGAAGGATAAAAATAAAGAGGGGAAAGGCAGAGAATATTCAAAGAAATAATGACTGATAATTTCCCAAATTTAACGGAAGACATAAATATATACATCCAAGATGTTCAACGAACTCCGAACAGGATAAAACCAAATAAACCCACAATGAGACATAACAGAGAGACAGGCAGATAGATAGAAGGATACAGAAAAAATGTGGCAAAATGTTAAAATTGTAAAATTGATGGATCTGGGTATTTGGAGGTGTGATGGCTAAGCAGATGCGCCAACTTGGCCAGGTAATGTGCCCAGTAGTTTGGTCAAGCAAGCACTGGGCTAATTGTAATGCAAAGACATTTCCTAGACTTTAATCATCAATAAGCTGATTGCATCTATGGCTGATTATATCTATAATCAACTGATGAGATTGCCTTAAGCAATGAGTGATGACTCATCCAATCAGTTGAAGACCTTAAAAGATGTGATTTCAGCATTCAGGGAGAGAATTCCCATCTCTACTTCAGACAGCCAGTGTCCCCTGGGAACTCATCAAGGACCTTCATCGGAGTCATGGCTTGCACTGTGCACTACAGAATTTGGATTCATGCACCCCCATGGTTGGGTGAGATAATTTTATAAAATCTCATACTGTTTACAGGTATGTCCTATGGGTTCTGTTTCCCTAGAGAACCCTAATACAGGGAGTTATGATGGAATTCTCTATGTGTGGTTTGTAATATTTTTGCAACTGTCCTGTAAGTTTGAAACTATTTCTAAATAAAAAGTTTAAGGAAAAAAATGAGGACTTGGAGGTACATAAAATCACAATCTAATTAGGAAATATTCACCATGGAGAGCAACAGGAAAACTATACTTAAAATCTAATTTGTTTTGGGGGAGCAGATGTAGCTCAAATGGTTGAGCACCTGCTTCCCATGTACGAGGTCATGGGTTCTATCCCTGGTACCTCCTAAAAAAACAAAACAAAACAAACAAGTGGAAAAAAAAAAAACTCTAATTGGGGAGAAGATTTAATTCAGTGGTTGAGCACCTGCTTCCCATGTATGAGGTCCTGGGTTCATTCCCGGTACCTCCAAAAAAAAAAAAAAAAAAAAAAAAAAGAAAAAGGCTAATATTAAATTTCTGTTGTTTTAAGCCATCCAATTTGTGATAATATGTTACCAAAGTCTTAGCACACAAACTGAAATGTAAGTAATACATAAACAATAGAAAGTCTAATCAATCAATCATAAATAAAGTGTAAAGCAGTACTTAAAACATCTTGGAAACTTTGAGATGGCTGCTATAATAGTCACAGGTGAATACCTGGCCACCTAGGGCTCTCAGAGTGAAAAGACAAAAAAGAATTCTCATTCAAGGCTACAAATGATCCTCAGGTTCATTTTCAAAGGTTGACAATTCAGATGTTTTAAGAAAACAGTTCCACAAAGTGTAAACCACAATGTAAACTATAGACCAGGGTTAGCAGCAATGCTTCAATATTTTTTCATCAATAGTAGCAAATGTATCATATTTATTAAAGATGTTATTAATAGGGGAAAATGTGAGAGCGGGAAGGGGTGGAGTATATTGGAATTCCCTATATTTTCAACATAACTTTTCTGTAATCTAAAACTTCTTTAAAAATAGAAAAGACTGAGGGGAAAAAAAGAAAACCGTTCCAAACCTTAAGCAGACCTTTAGAGATCAACTTTCAACACATGCTCACTTCATTAGGAGGCTGAGGAATTTTGATATTAATATATTAACATGACTATTAGATTCATGCTATTGCTAACCTTTCTTCCAAGGTTTCCCCTTGTGTCCTAGAGCCTCCATTTCACTATCAACTCCTCTATATCTCAACATCTTCAAAAATAATTGCCTCCACTTCTTTGCCTCAACAGAAATAAAGATCTCAAACATGCTTCCCTTGGAGACTTTGAATTGAACTGCTGATTTACCCACCCTCCTTAATTTCCTTCAGCAAAGGGGGGGAGTGGGATACTGACAGGGGCAGAAAGGAAAAACAGAACAGTATTTTTTAGTTATCTGTTGCAGTTTATAGGCCATTACTCTTATTTTCTTACTTTTAAAAATCTGGTTCTTTGAGCCTAAAAGACATCTAGTCTCCCATCACCTATTAACTTCCTGATCACTCCTCCACCTCAAGACTTTGGCAATGGATTTTCAGCTTTCTCTGTATTTAAACTCTTGCTATCATCTTAAACAACTTCAGCAGTGATGAGAGCAAACTCCGTTTGATTTTCTCAACTACAATCTGTCAATCCCCTTCATCTCTGTAGTATCTAAGTATCTAGTATCTAAGGCTAAATTTTCTCATCACCCAAAACTGCTTCACAATAGAAATCATCACTTCCTGTATCATAATCTCTGACAAAATTTCCTAACTTCCAAACCTCACATTCTCTAACTCATGATACTCTTAGACCATATGGAGAACTACAGTCCTTTGCTGGCACCCAATATAGTAACTACCAAAGAGAAGATTCAGAAATGATAACTTGGGCAAGGGGTTAGAGTTTAGAATATATATCCTGGAGAACAGGAGAGGGTACTGACCATAACACATAATGTTATTGAAGGGCCACAAGAGTTGTGGAGATCATAAATTACCAGTTTGCATAGTTGAATAATTCCACCTCAACCCATCCTTCTTTCACTAGCAATTGAAAATAAACAAAAAATTGAATGGTTGGGTGATTGGTGTAGAATTTAAAGTTTGTAAAATAGCAGAGTTGAAACAAGAATTCTGATGGTAAGAATAGGTAACATAAGTTGGAATAAGATAAGGAAGGAAGGGAAGATAATATTGTCACGTGTATTATGCAGGGCCAGTTGATCTTGCTTCTATTTGTTAAAATACAAAATGTTTTAAAACCGTTTTTGACAAAAATAAGCACTGGAACATAAAAGCAAAGTTTTATAAATTTCTAGTAAAGAAATCAATAGAAAAGACTTCCTGAGTAATAGTAACATTTACGATACATAGTGTTATACTAAGTAAAATAATTTACTTACCAGTTTAGAAGCTCTATTCACTTCCTTCCTGATGTCTTCTATTAGAAAACCATAAACTCCTTCTTCTTCTTTACCTCTCTGCCAAATTCCACTTGACATCAACTATGAATATATTCTCAATTAGAAAATAAACTCTAAGAAACTAATGTAGTATAAATAAAATATCTATAATATTCATCCCAATGAAAAAATGGACATAAAACAATTAAAATTTCAAGCACCTCTTATTTTTCATGGTCAAAGTAAGAGGGTACTCATATCCCTTGATTTGGAAGACACTGTACATTAATAGTTCATACAACCAAATTGCTTTCTGAAAGTATTCCAGGAAGTAACAGAAAAAGAGAGACAGAAAAAGAAACAGAATACCTGTAAGTTTTAGGAAAAAAAGAATAGTTACTACAGAAAGATGCCAATTTAATACTGTAATAAAATTCTATGGAAATAATTCAGATTATCACTGATATTTCAGGTTAAGGTTAAATCTAGTTGGAAATTCAATCAAAAGTACATTTACAGGGAAACTTACTGAATCATATTAAACATAAATGTTCCTCTTTACTGGAATCTGATTTTACCTTAATAGCTTAAATATGTTAAGGGAGCATGAATCATGAAAAAGCATGAAACTGTGAAGAAGAAATCTCAGTTTGTCCCCCGGGCTCTGTGCTAATCTTCTGGAACCCTAAGCAAATAATTGTATCTGCTCTTACACATGAAAATAAGAGCATTGAACTGAATTGTCTCTAAGTCTCTTTCAGCTCTAGCATTCTATTAATATTTATACTCCTACTATACTTTCCTGTTCATAATGAAGTAGAATCTTTAATGTTGAGCATGGGGTAAGTAGTTTTTAAAAGTATTACACTCATTAATAAAATAATTCAGAATATAATATAAATTTGGTAAGATCTACTTAAATAGATTAAATCATTAAAAAAACAACAGAGCAAATTTGTTAAGTAGAGGTTTCATTTTAGTGAGTATGATATATCCTAAAGAAACAAAAATGATATATATTAGTTAAGAATTAGTTATGAAAAAATAATCTGCTAATAAAACAGCTCTTCTAATTCTACTACTGCATAAAAAAATAAACTTATAAAAATGAAAATATTTTCTTTTGTATTGTAAAACATAAGAGATCCCAACTTTCACACATATTTCTAATGCCAATTTCATGTCCTTTAAGTCATCTTACAAACTGATTTGGGTCCTAGACTAGTCTATGTAACCCAAACGGCACCTGAGGCACGAAACTGTAGTCTTGGAGAACCACCAAGAATGCTTTCTTAAGGAAGCATTTAAAGAGTTTTAACATGGATGTTATTTATATGCCCACAAATTTGTTGATAATCCTTCCAAGATGTAGAGTCAAATTCCTTTCCCTTGACTATGACCCCCTGATGAGATTTAATGACTCACTTCCAACCAACAAAATAAGTTAAAATGACAGTGTACGCTTTTGAAGACTAGGTCATAAGGTTCCATCTTGGTGTCTTTATCTCTCTCTATCTCGCTCTCTAAGCACGTGCTCTGGGGGAAGCTGGCTGTCATGCTACGAGCAGCCCTACATAGAGGCCCATGATGTAAGGAACTGAGTTCTCTTGCCAACAGCTAGATGAAAATGAGGCCAAAAGTCACGTGGATGATCCATCTTGGAAGTGGATCCTCTAGCCCAGTCAAGTCTTCAGGTGACTGCAACCTGGCTGACATGAGTGAAACCCTCATGGGAAACCCTTAAACCAATCTGGATTCCTGAACCTCAAAAAGTGAGATAAATGTTTATTGTATTAAGTTAAATTGCAGGATTATTTGTTAAGCAGAAATAACTAATATAGAAGTCAAGAAATAGTGTCTATACTAATGTTACCTTGGCATGCTAAGGTAGTAATGGGGTGCTAATATCTTGAAGCACAGACTCAGTGAGCTGAGAATTTGGTGGAGGGAAAGGGGGTAAGGAAACAAATTAGAGGCCAATTCTCAGTCCAAAATCACTATTTCTGAGTAATCAACTAACTAACCTGTTTCCTTTCCACAAATACTTAATACTTTTATCCCAAACTTTTCTTTCCTCATTCTCTGTGAAACAAAAGACTTTCCTTCTACTCCTTAACCTTCAAAAAGTGTTTTCTGAGATTTGGCACTAGCAACAAAAGAAACAAAATGATATTTTTAAAAAAGCAAACACTCTTCCTTCTAAATCTAACCATTTTCTCCTTTTCTTCACTTAGTCTCCGAAGGGTTAGACAAAAACAAACAACTAATGATGACAGGTCTTTATATATATTGAGTAATTTCAGAATCTTAGAATTTGATATCTGAAAAATCGCATTTTTATATATAGGCAAAATGAGAACCAAAGAATCTAAGTGATTTATCCAATTCTCACAAATCAGTGTCAAGACCTAATTTTTTCTTAAATACCAAAGTTTCTAGAATTTAATTATAAATTATACTCACCAAACAATAGTAATGTACAGTGAGATTCCATTTCTCATTAGTTTTTCTTTCTCCATATTTATTAGGACAGTCATCATTTTTTCGACAGAAAACACAAACTAACAGTGAAAAAAGGTAAACACATTAAAAAATTGTAAGTAATAAGTTTCAATAAACTTATGGAACTAGTGCTTCTCTCAAATGATAATAAATTCTTTCTGAGAGAAAAAAATCACATTATATTACTATCACTCAAAATTTTCAATACCTACTTCTAAAATATTATTAATGTTACTATATTTTTTCACTAGTCTTTAATGATGAATTCTAGTGTGTAGCTAAAAATGGCAATTTGTGGGAGACCACTGAAAACTGGCAGAGAACTCCAAACTTCCATCCCACCACTAAAGTAATGATTAAGCTGGCACAAGCTGTCAGAATTAACTTTTTCAAAACTCTGAAATCTAATCAAAACTTACAACTACCAAGGAAATGCTTAATAAAGAAAGAAGCCGCTAAATTTTGCTAAGAGTATGTTGTGATGTTTTAACTTACCTGCCTATTATCCCCCACTCCCCAGCTCAGCAATAGCAGGCAGCAGCCCATGTTCCTGGTACAGTTTGCTGGTCTAAGATGGGGCAATATGGACCTTGTTCTCAAGAACTGTGATTGTCTGTTTTGATCTATCTCATGGCTCCCTGAGCGATCAGCTCAGAGCCTTGTCTTTGTTTTGCCTGCCTCAGAATTTTCTCATGGTTTGGGCAGCATAGGCTGCCGTTTGTCAAAAGCATTTAAAGGCAAATATATTAGCCACAGCCACACTGGGACAAGGGGTAACAGATGAGACAAGCAGCAGACACACTGAAAAGCCTGGGAGGAAGAGGCTGGGAGGTCACTTCTGGTTGACCTTTAGGATAGGACAAGCAGAAAGATAAAAAGGACAAATATTTCAGAAGAAAAGAAAACTACAGACCAATATCCCCCTTATGAATAAATGCAAAAATCCTCAACAAAATATAAGCAAACCTAATCCAGCAACATATTAAAAGAATTATACATCATAACCAAGTGGGATTTATCCCAGGAATACAAGGTGTTTTAACAAACAAAAATCAATGTAATACATACCACATTAATAGATTGAAGGAAAAGTGCCACATGATCATCTCAATTGATGCAGAAAAAGCATTTTTCAAAATCCAAAACCCATTCAAGAATAATACTCAACAAACAAGGAATTGAAGGAAACTCTCTCAATATGATAAAGGGCATCTTTGAAAACCCCACAGCTATTATCACTCAATGATAAAAGACTAAACACTTCCTAAGATCAGGGATGTCTGCTCTTTTCACGTCTATCCTGGAAGTTCTAGCCAGAGCAATTAGGCAAAAAAGAAATAAAAGAGATCCAAATTGGAAATAAAGAAGTAAAATATCTATATTCACAGATGACATGATCTCATATATATATATAGATACAAAACACTAAAGAATAATAAAAAAAAAACTAATAGAGCTAATAAAGTACAAGATGAACACACAAAAATCAGTTATATTTCTTATACTAGCAATGAAGGGTCTGAAAATGAAATTAAGAAAGCAATTCAATTTACAATAGTTTAAAAAAGAATAAAATACTTACAAATAAATTTAACTAAGGAGGTACAAGATTTGTACACTGAAGACTACAACACCTTTTTGAGGGGCATTAAAGACCTAAATAAATGGAAAGACAGCCATATTCCTGGGTTAGAAGACTTAATATTGCTAAGATGGCAATACTCCCCCAAGTGATCTAGATTTGATGCAATCCCTATTAAAATCCAATTACCTTTGTTGCAGAAATAGGAAAGGCAATTCTAAAATTCATATGGAATTGCAAGGGACCCCAAAGGACAAAAGAACAGCAAAGTGGGAAGACTCACAAGTCCCAACATCAAAACTTACTACAAAACTACAGTAATCAAAACAGTATATATAATAAAAATAATTTGTACATTTCAAATGGATGAATTGTAGATGAGCATTGTATGAAATGTGGATTATATCTCAATACAACTGTTTAAAAACAGATAAAATTAAAATGTAGTACTGGCATATGGACAGACATATAGCTCAATAGAAGAGAATTTAGAGTCTAGAAATAAACCCATACATCTCTTGTCAACTTATTTTTGACAAGTGTGCCAAAATCATTCAATGGGGGGGGGAAGAATAGTCTAACAAATGTTAGGAAAACTAGATATCCATGGGCAAAAGAATGAAGTTGGACCCTACCTCACAACATACACAAAAATTAACTCAAAATGGATCAGTGATTTAAATGTAAGAGCTAAGACTTTATAAAACTCTTAGAAGAAAACATATAGGGGGTAAATTTTCATGACCTTGGATTTGGCAATGGTTTACTAGACATGACACCAAAAGTACAGCAAGAATGAAAAGACAACCCACAGAATGGGAGAAAATATATGTAAATCATATATCTGATAAGATAAAGATCTAGTATACAGAATATATAAAGAACTCTTACAATTTAACAACAAAAAGACAAATAGTCCCATTCAAAAATTGGCAAAGGATCTGAATAGACATTTCTACAGTGAATACATACAAATAGCCAAAATTACATGAAAAGATGCTATTAGGGAAATGCAAATCAGAACAGAATGAGTCACCACCTCACACTCACAAGGATGGCTCAAAAGAAAAAAGCACAGAACAAATGTTAACAAGGATGTAGAGAAAATGGAACCATTATACATTATTGGTGGGAATGTAAAATATGTGAACAGCTGTGTAAAACAGTTTGGAGGTTCCTCAGAAAGCTAAATATCAGAATTACCCTATGACCCAGCAATTCCACTCCTGGGTATACATTCCAAAAAGAACTAAAAACAAGTGCTCAAACAAAAATTTGTTCACAAATGTTCATATGAACAGTATTAACAACAGCTAAGAAGTATAAACAATCCAAATATCTATCAACTGATGAATGGATAAACAAAATGTGAGCTAGCCATTCAATGGAGTATTATTTGGCCATAAAAAGGAATGAGGTTCATCTATATGCTACAACATGGATGAACCTTGTAAACATTATGCTAAGTGAAAGCCAGACACAAAAGGCCACATATTGCATGATCCCATTTATGTGAAATAGATCTAGAACAGGCAAATCTCTAGAAACAAAAAGCTGATTCATGGTTGTCAGTGGCTCTGAAGAGGGGAATGGGCAGTGACTTCTCAAAGCGTTTCCTTTGGTGTATTAGAATGTTTTGGAAGTAGATAATGTTGCTAATTGCACAACATGAAAATAGACTATTGTGGCAGTTTGATGTAACTATGAATTCCAAAAATATAATTGAATCATGCTTGTAAATTGATCAGTTAATCTGGGCATGATTAGGTTAGGATTAGGGCGTTGAGCCCCACCCCTTGGTGGGTGGGGAATTGAATATAAAAGGCAAGGCAAAGGACAATTGAAGCAGTCTTTTGAGAAACAGTTTTGATGTTGGAAAAAGGCCCCAGGAGAAGAGAAGCAAGCCATTCCCCTGATCGTCTATAGCTAACCTTGTGGAGGAAACAGAAGCTTAGCCCAGAGAGAAACGCAGCCCCGGGAAGAGAGGAACCCCAGAAACCTGAACCCTGGCAAACGCCGGCAGCTGTCTTGCTCCAACACGTGGCAATGGACTGTGGTGAGAGAAGAAACTTAATGCTTTATGGCCTGTTATCTGTGAACTTCTACCCCAAATAAATACCCTTTATAAAAATCAACCCATTTTTGGTATTTCACATCAGCACCCCTTTGGCTGATTAATACAACTATCAATGAACTGTATTATTTAAAACAGTTAAAATTGTGAATTTTATGTTATGTGAATTTTACCATAACGAAAAAGGAAACCTGTAGAGTAAGGGAGATTTGAGTTAGAAACTTAGCTCCACACTGCGGAGTCTAGACGGGTCACATAGTTCACATATGCAAATTATGCCCCCATTTCCTCATCTTAAAAATGAGGATAGCAATGGTAACTACCCTGAAACTGAAGATTAAATAAGATATATATATATATAAAAAATCAACAATGTGATATATTGATAGAATTGAATAAATGTTACTGATTATAATTAATTTTTTTTGCCTTCTATTTTTACTTATATAGAAAATTCCTAATATGCTAATGAAACAAGTAGAAAATCACTAGCTGAAAAGAAAAAACTCTGAGGACCTCAAGACAGGCAGATACATACAAGATGGAAGAAGCTTGAATATCTAAATACTGTATGGACCAAACACTTCCTATCTGCCCCATCTCCCCCAACTAACTCATTGGAATGTAACATAAGCAAGTAACACATTTTTTTTGTTAAACCATTAAGATTCCAGGGTTTATCTATTACAGCATCTGGTGTTTTGACTAACACATGTAATCAAGACTAGATATTAAGAATTGAAAGAATACTGTATTTGTTAACAGGCTGCTTACAAAATAAATTCCAGAACTGGAAAGAAATGACCCAAGCTGTATTTAATATTGTGAAACATCCTATTGAGGTATTGCCCTCTATCAAGTTAATGAGAAAAACTACTAATTGAAAGCCTCTCCTCTAATCCTTTAGAAAGGTTTCAGCTATCCTTTCTTTCCCACGAAGGAAACTGCCCCCACATTACTCCAGCAATTGGCTGTTTGTTCATATTGGTCATCATAACCAGCAGCTCCCTTTAACTCCTTCATCCCCAGTGCCCAAATTTATTAGCCATAAGAACACACGCAGCTCTCAGGAGGAAAGAAGTTATATGGAATTAGCTGAGAGACTACAGAGAAGGAGGAGTATTCAGGAAGAACCCTGGATGGAGACATAGCTTTATGCTAAAGGTCTGTGGATTTCCATTTCTTCCCTTTTCTTGCCTCCTTTCACCCAGTATGGAGTCCCTAGATAAAAAATGGACTAGGTGTGAGGTAATTAGATTACTTTTGTTTTTATTTTTACTTTATTATTTTTTAATTTTATAAATTCAATAAAATTGCTCTGATTTCATTATATTTACTGTTAATATCACCTATTTATGGCAAATGATGCTGGCTTCTCTTACAATAATGAAATAAAGTTCCAACTTAAAACATTCATGAAGTTAAAAAATTAGTCAAACTTAGGAAGCCCACAAAGTAAAGTTTCAGAACTATTAGCATAGCTGATAGAAGTCTAGAGGTAGAAGCAGGAAAGTGGAGGGAGGTTTAGGAGCACAAATTTCCTTACCCAACACAATGTGGAGTCATAAGATACTCTCTAAGTGGCAGTCAATATATAGAGTTTTAACTGTGATAATTAAATTTTAGAGGTAATCAGAGAAGATCACAAAAAGAATAGATGGGGGAGAAGTAGTGTATAAAGTAGTATAAAGAAACCAAATTTAAATTCATCTTTCAAGTTATCAAGTCAATAGATACTGTTTATAACTAATAAATGAAGAAGAAAAGATCAACTAAAAGCAAAGGTCAAAAGTGACTACTTCGATAGTATGACATGGCAAATGCAGCAAAGGTAAAAGTTGGTGGATCTGGGTGTCTAGGTCAGAGTTCTCTATATGAGTTTTGTATTATTTTGCAACTGCCATGTAAGTTTGAAATTACTTCAAAATTTAAAAAGGTCACTACTTCTATTTGAGAATACAGTCATGAGCAGTTGGGGGAAAAGTTTTCCCTTTCCTGTTAAACTTTTGTGTATTGTTTGAGTGGTTCTCACCAGTATTTTAACTTTTGTAAGAAAAAAGTCATACCAAGAAAAAAAAAAAAAAAAAGAATAAAAGGTGAAAATATTATATTTATTAAATAAAAAATACTGTTTTATTCAGATACAAACATATCTGACAAATGCATATACAGAATGTGGCAATTAACACATTGTCATCTTACAGCAAATTCTTGTTGAAATGAATACACTATATTATACTTTAGTACATGGATGTAAGCATAGATCAGGGAATTCATTCCTATTGAGTAGCATTCTAAAAAGATCTGTCATAATTAAAAGGTAATAGTAAGATATATTAATATTTAATTTATATTTAAAAACACTTTAAATATACTTACCAAGGCTCTGTGTGTCACCAGATTTATTTTCATTCATTTTACTAGGAAAAATAAGAATATATCATTACAGCCATCTTAATTTTAAAAGTCTCAAATTATCCACTTTAATTAAACTTAGTTAATGCATGATTACAAATAAAATCATTTCTTAAGTTCCTCACCTTTCACATATCTAAAACCAGTATTTCTCAACAAGGGTGGTAAAATCTGGGGATATTCTTAAATTTGGAGGAAATGTTTTGTAATTGTTAAAATGATTAAGTTGACAACAGGCAGTGAGTGGAAAGGGCCAGGATTATAGGACATCCTGTAACACTGTGAACATGCCTATGCAACAAATAAGTCTAGACCCTCAAATTTCCAGCTGGACATTCAAGTAGGTAAAAAAGCTTTGTATAACATGAACCTAGTATTTAACCCCATTTTACACATAAACATCAAGTCTTTCCTTGCTAGTTTAGGATAAGAATTTTTCCTGAACTACAACTCCTATATTAATCAAGGAAATTTGCATTTTTTGCTCAAAACTTTACCAAGAATTGTTCACTATTTAGGAAAATCACATCTCAATAGCAATGCCATTCATATTTGAGTAGCCTATACAACAATCCTTCATCAGTCTATTTTTGTGGCTGTTGCTTTCACAGGGCTCTATAGAGCTGCCTACATCTAACTGCCTCATTGCATGTTCTAGTACAGTAGTACTCAAATGTTTACATACTGAAAGACATATCTTACAAATTATTTTATGCTATATACATTATAGTTATTATATTAATTCTTAATGAACATAAGTAGGTTATATTTGCAGTATTTCAATATATTACAAAAAGGAGGGACTGTAGGAGAACCACTAATGAGATGATCATATGATCAGTCCATCTCCTCACTCCCCACCACTTAAACAATTAAAACTACTTAAATTCATCACTGAAATCTTACTTTTTTCCATCTGCTCTCTAGTGCAAAAAGATTACATAGTGGAAGGATAATATTTTAGTAACATGAAAGTTCACTTTACCAAGAGTATATGAACAGCCAACTTGAAAAGTTGTTATATTAAATATGATAACATGTGCAAACTCTTGGAATTTTAGTGTGAAACAAATTTTTTGAGAAAGCAATGCTTTTAGATCACTGTAATATCATTTTATAGTTGCAAAAACCAATACTCAAAGAAATTAAAGACTTGTCCAAAGTCACAGAGCTTTAAGTAGGAATAGACTAATAAATAACTGAGTGACTACAAGGCACACTATGCCGCTTCATGTGAAAATAATGAAGGAGTACGAAAAAGAATACAGAATATTAAATATTAAAAGGATAAAAAACACAAAGATAAAGATTACTATAAAATGTTATCTAAGCCTAAGATGCCACAGAATGTAGGACACATTATTTTATAAAGACCAACCCAGGTAAACTTATACAACTCTTTCTCACAATTGAGAATTTGTATTTCATACTGATTCTAAGAACTCTTTTGGATTTAGACATGGATTTTCTCATGTGTCACTTTGGTGCTTTCATAATGGGTCATAGTCCAATTTTTTTTAATCACTTTGATTCCAAGCCTTCAGTATGCTCTGGTTTTTCCTCACAAAATCATCTTTTCTGCCATTAAGATTAGTATTTCTTAAAAGAATTGATAAAATTAACAAAAGTGCTCAGCCTTAAGTAAGCTTTGCAATTAAGTAGTTCTAGCCCACCTTTTCATGTACATACTCAACATAACTGATTCACTATCTCTTCCATTCCCTCCCCAAGATTATTAAATGTAGAGTTAAAGAAGTATTCCTTTCTTTTAGGGACACTGATACATACTCTGCAGGAATATGGTGACACTTTTGATATTTATACATGTTATACAATGACAATAGACTGCCCCATCTGGCCAACAGTGAGGAAGAAGATCACAGTCAGATTTTAATGGAGGTGGGCAAGGGGCGAGGGAGCAAGCATCTTAAAAGGATGAAATACAATAGGAAGATAAAATGCCTCTTTTAGTAGGACTTCTCTATAATTCAACCTCTGATGAATTCAGCATATATCAATTCTTACTCAAAGACTTATTGTGGAAAACTCTATAAACACATGATAAACAGTATCACTTGTTTATCCTTTCACCTAGGATAAACATTTTAATTTTTAAATGATGTTTAGTCAGTATTGAACAAGAGATTACATTTGAGGTCCCTCCAGCTCATAATTCCTACTGTCTCCCCTCTGAGGATGAACTACAGCAATCTATTATTTAGGTTTAGATTTACTGTAATGCAAAAATGATTGAGGCTTCCAATGTAGGCAAATTTTAATAAACCTATATTTTAAAGTCTCTCAATGGCTTTAATATAAATATTAATCACATATTACTTTGTTTTAAGCATATTTCAATTTTGTTAACTCCTTAACTAGATTGGTAAATACTCTTAGGGTAAAATCCCCATATTATTCAGCATAGTGCTAAAAATATTTGCTGAATGTGAATGATATATATGTTGGAGATGCTGATATGGTTGGGTAGTGGTTCTAAAGTAAGTTTTCTTTATAAAAATCACAATTTCAATGTGGTTACATTTTCCCTTCCTCTTCCTCTTCCTGGTGCCAGGGCCAAAAGCATCTCACTTGGTGGACAGTATGATGACGGTCAGTCTAGATCTAACTCAATGTGTAGACAACTTTGTTACTAAAAAGGGAACCTGAAATTTTCCTGTTAATTCTCAGCTTTAGTACTCTGTACCAAACAAGTGCATTCGCATCTTCACTGATAAATATAAACGAATAAAAATGTGAACAACTTCACATGACAAAAAGTAGCAGAGAGATGTGGAGGAACAACTAGGAGGAAAGCCTCCAATTTGCCACAGGCTGATTCACACAAAAGATCTCCAACCTATCAATACATGAATGAAAGGATTTCTCTTTTGTATATTAACATCTAATAAAGTGGGAAGCAGATGTGGCTCAAGCAGTTGGGTGCCCGCCTACCACACAGAAGGGCCCAGGTTCAGTTCCTGGTGCCTCCTAAAGAAGATGAGCAAGACAACAAGCTGACAAAATGGGCCAGCACGGCAAGCTGATGCAACAAGATGATGCAACGAGATGACACAATGGGCCAGCGCAGCAAGCTGATACAACAAGGAAATACAATGAGAGACACAAACAAGCAGGGAGTGGATATGGCCCAAGCGATTGGGTGCCTCCCTCCCACATGGGAGGCGGGAGGCTCCAGGTTCAGTTCCCATGCCTCCTTAAAAAAGAAGACAAGCAGACACAGAGAGGACACAATGAACAGACACAAAGAGCAAACAGCAAGTGCAAACAGTGAGGGGCAGGAGAGAAATAAATAAATAAGCAAATGAAATCTTTTAAAAACTCTAATAAAGCACTTTATACAGTTTTTCAAAGTGTATTAATGCAGAGTATCCACATAGAGCAGTGGAACAAAATAAAAAGCCCATAAAAAAATTCACACTTTTTCAAACATTTGATTTTGAAAAGGCACCAAAGCAATAGAGTAGAGGAAAGAAAAGCCTTCCCTACAAACGGTGCTAGAAAAAACTGGATATCATTATGGGGAAAAAAAAAGTGAGCCTTGACCCATATGTCACAACAACAAAAATTAATTTTAAAAGGGACACAGACCTAAATATAAAAATTAAAACCACAAAGGTTTTATTAAAAAAAAAAACACAGAATATCTTCATTACTTAGGAATAGACATTTCTCAGGACACAAAAGGCAGCAGCTATTAAAGAAAAACTAATAAATTATATTTTATCAAAAATTTAAAATCCCAATCATCAAAAGGCACCAGTAAGAAAGTGAATACGCAGATGGGGAGAAAATATTTGTAAAAGAAGTATCCAAAAAAGACTCATACCCAGGATAAAGAATTCCCAGAACGCAAAAAGGCAAATGACCCAATAAAAAACATGGGCAAAATTCATAAATAGACATTTTGCAAAGGAAGATATAGGAATGGCCAATAAACACATGAAAAGGTGCTCAACATCATTAGTAGTCAAGAAAATGCAAATTCAAACCATTATGAAAGATCACTTCAAACACACTAGAATGTCAAAGATTAAAAAGACTATCAATACCAAATATTGGGCGGGGGCGGATATGGCTCAACTGGTTGGGTGTCCGTCTCCCATATGGAGGGACCTGGGTTCGATCCCCGGGACCTCCCGGTAAAATAAAAAAAAAAAAAAAAAAAAAACAAATATTGGAAAGGATATGAATCAATCTGGCAACTCATAAATTGCAGTTATGAAGGTAAAATGGAACAATTATTTCAGAAAGTTTTGGCAGTTTCTTATGAAATTAAACATACACTGCTGCAACTAACATTTAATGCAGGCATTTCATATCTAGTTATTTATCAAAGAGAACTAAAAATGTTACATCCACAAAAAAAACTTCATACAAGAATGTTCATAGCAGTCTTCTTCACGATACCCCAAAACTAGAAACAACCCACATCAATAAGAAAATGGATTAGTAAATTGTACTATATTCAGACAATGCAGTACTACTTGGCAATCAAAAGGAACAAACAACTGAAACATGCAAACACATGGATGAATCATATAGACACAATGATGAGCAAAAGAAACTACACACACCTACCAACATATGTATTTATTCTAGAACAAGATAAACTAATGAAAAAAAGAACAGTGCTTGCCTCTCAGGTCAGTATGTGGCTGTAAAGGGACATTAGGAAACTTTCTGATCCTACTTTTGCTTATACTATCTAAGTATACAGAAAAGCACTCTTGATTTCCAACCTAGGTGCAGAGCTACCGATAGGCGCTTTTCTGAATACAACATTCCTATCTACCTTAGCGTTGTAGTTTCCAAGAAAACAAGATATCTGTACCACTTCATAGTCCAAATCCCTTTACATATAGCCCTGGATTTGCTATGAGCCTATCAAAACACTGCGTCATTTAAATTTCACCCAAATACCACCCTTCCCCCAAATCCTGTTAAGTACTCTATTTTATCCTGTAAGTACTATATTTTATCCTTCATTTATTGAGAAGCCCTGTGGTTACTCTGGTGTGGAATCTCTTATATTCCAATCCATCAATAGCCTTTATTAGGCTACAGAATTATCCCTGGTGGTCTTAGGCTGAATGGGCTAGGACAAGAGAGAAAATGAAAAGTCAAAGGGCACAAAAACATGACTGATGAATCTGAATATAAGGATATATATAGGAGTTTCTGATTCTATTCTTGTACCTTTTCTATAAATTTGAAAATTATAACAAAAGTTACCCAAAGTTGGAAGTTCTAAAGATACTGTATAAATCATCCTCTGACCAGTTCATATTAACCTTCTGCCTAATTCTCAACACCTGAAATGAACTTTTGTTCCTAAGTCTTGATTGAAGATTACTTTGTCTCCAAAACAAAACTTCAGCAAAATATAAAAACCATTCATATTCTTTTCAGTTGGATTTTCTAATTTGTTTTATATGTGTCCCTTCAAGTACATGAATTTTAGGACTTCCTAGGTGGAATCAAGAAAACAATATTTTTCATGTAAGTATACAGATGCCTTATCTCGATAACAGACTTAAGACTTAGAAATAATGTCAAACTGTTCTTTTCCTTGAGAATTCATTAACAATTTAATGAAGAGTTCTAGGAAGCCACTGTGAAGAGGTATTTTGAGTCTCTTTCACTGTTTAACTCTACTTGGGTCTGTCAGTGATACTTA
Organism: Tolypeutes matacus; assembly: GCA_026826555.1. Taxonomy (NCBI): domain Eukaryota; kingdom Metazoa; phylum Chordata; class Mammalia; order Cingulata; family Chlamyphoridae; genus Tolypeutes; species Tolypeutes matacus. The sequence goes on from JAKSZT010054562.1 coordinate 3,336,789, forward strand.
CAGTTTGATACTCTTCCCTTCAAAAGGTGGAGCCTAATTCCTCTCACCTTGAGTGTGGCTGTACTTAGTGATTTGTTTCTAGCAAAAAGACTGTGGCAGAAATAACAATGTATGACTAGGTCATAAAAGGCATTGTGACTTCCTCCTTGCTCTCATAGATCACACACTCTGGAGGAAGCTAGTTGCTATGTCATAAGGACTTTCAAAGTGCTCCATGGACAGACTCTTTTGACAAGGAACTAAGGACTCCTACCCACAACCATGCAAGTGAGTAATTTTAGAAGCATGTCTTGGTTCCTCCCAAATTCCTGACCCACTGAAACTGTCAGATAGTCTGTTGCTTTAAGCCACCAAGTTTTGGGGGGATTTGTTACACAGCAATAGATAACCAATACAAGGAAGAAAGCTAAATTCCCTCTCATTCCAGCTGGACAGCTAACATTTAATAAATATATAAATAGCAGGCTCTGTCCATCCAGCATTTCCTTAAAGCTCCAAATCTTTTTGATAACAGCAAAACCCAAACAAAAGGGGATATCTAATAACAGAAAAAATGCTGGAAACAGACACTTGAAAGAGAAGGATTGCTTGAATTTTTACCTAACATTTTAAAAAATATTCTCACTACAGGGATGATTTGACTTAAATTGCTAATCAGAAAGGTTTAACTTAATCGTTCAACACAAACTACATTCAATGTGCTCTTAATTCTTTCTCTTTACAACTCAGAAATAGTGTTATTTTTAGATATCCTAAACATATTAAAGCATTAATTTATTTTTCTGATCCAGTAGTGCATAATAAAATTATAATGAATTGTAATTTATTAAAAGTGCATGAAGGGAAGCAGATGTGGCTCAAGTGGTTGGGCTCCCGTTTACCATATAGGAGGCACTGGGTTCAATTCCCAGGGCCTCCTGGTGAAGGTAAGCCAGCCTGCGCGGTGCAGCAAGATGACGCAACAAAGGAAGACAAGCAGACACAGAAAAACGCGCAGCAAACGGACACAGTGAGCACAGGCAGCAAGGGGGGGGGGGATAAATATACGAATAAAATAAATCTTTTTAAAAAGTCCATGAAGCACCTAGATTGTATCCTGTCATCCTGTCTTAGGGAATAAAATTGTTCTAAAGGACATCATTGGGACAGTTGAACATGGACTACAATGTACTTGAGGGTCTTGTATGTAGGTTAAGCATCCCAAATATAATAATTGCACATTGATTATTTAAGAAAATATCTTTGGTCTTAGGAAATACACATTGAAATCTTAAGGGGTAAATGAATATGCAAACTATTCTCAAATGATTCAGAAAAAGAAAATTATACACATAATATACCACACAAGAATTGGATATGGCAAAATGCTAAAAAATTGGTTAATCTGGGAAAGGCTCTTTGTCTTATTCTTGCAACTTTTCTGTAAGTTAGAATTATATCAAAAAAAAAATTTTTAATGCAATTAAAATTAAAATAAAAGATTTGAGAAAAAATTTAAGATGAAGATGATTAAGTAATCCAGTTTACCTCAGGGTGGGCAAATTTGTGCCCCTACACATGTGGAGATGGAAGAAGAGATAATATTTAAAGATTTGTTAATTACTTTGGTTTGTAGCAAAAGAAAACACAGAAACTAGGAGACAGATATGCAATGGTACAATTTAAAACCTCATATAAATTTTTTTCTTGTACCAATTATTTACATTCTGAGAAATAACGCACATATCTCAAGAAATAGGCATGTAAATCACCAATAATATGGATAAACTTGTATACTTTCATAACTATGAATTATTACAAAGAAGTAGCAAGCGGGGGGTTGGGTATGGCTCAACTGGTTGGGCGTCCGTCTCCCATATGGAGGGACCCGGGTTCGATCCCTGGGACCTCCCGGTAAAAAAAAAAAAAAAAAAGAAGTAGCAAGTGTTTTAGAAAGAGCACCAGAGGATTTGAAGATGTGGGATTCAGGCATTACTGCATGTTCCATTTGTTCTTTCCTCAGAACCTCTCTGAGTCTCACTTTTATCATTTCTCAAACTAGGATAATAAGATAATTGTAGTGTTGTTGTTATGTAGTAACAAAATGCTTAGCACAGTACCTTGCATAATCAGATGCTCAACAAACGGCAACTTTTTTTTTAATTAAAGAGAAATTAAAAATTAAAAAGATAAATATCTTGGTTTACCTCAGGAATGCAAGGTTGGATAACATCTGAAAATCAATTAAGGTATTACACCATATTAACAGAATAAAGGAGGAAAAAACATATGGCCATCTCAATAAACGCAGAAAGAGCATTTGACCAAATTCAACACCCATTCATGATAAAATTGTAAGGCAAGCTAGGAATAGAAGGGAATTTTCTCAAACTAACAGGGCATCTACAAATATTCCACTCTAATACTTAAATTTAACATTGTACTCCAAAGATAGATAGATAGATAAATAGATAAATAAATAAATAAATAAATAAATATTGGGAGGGATGAAATAAAACTTGTTTTTTCACTCATGAACAGCCATGTAGAAAATTCTACAAGAAAGGTAACTAGAATAAGTGAATTTAGCAAGTTCTAATGAAACAAGGTCAATATGCAAAAATCAATTATATTTCTATATAACAAAAACAATCAGAAAACAATTCAATTTTAAAATAATTGAATTCACAATAGGTAAAACTTTAGCAAAATTAGGCAACAGACTACTCTGAAAAACTACAAAACACTGCTAAAGGCCTAGATAAATAGACCATGCTCACAGACTAGTGTTAAGATGTCAATTCAGTATAAAACCAAAGAAATCCACAGCAAGCATTTTTTGCAGAAACTGACATGCTGATTCTAAAACTTATAGGAAACTGTAATGGCCCTCTGACAGCAAAAACAATGTTTAATAATAAAGAGCAATTCAGAACACAGACTACCTGATTTCATGACTTCTTATAGAGGTACACTGTGATGGCTAATTTCATGGCTCAACTTGGCTAGGTTATAATGTTCAGCTGTTTTTCACGCACTGGTCTGCTCATTACCGTAGGGGCTATTTTGAATATGGGATATGTATTTATAATCAGTTGATATGTACATATGTAAGTATTTATATGCACGTATATATTTGTATGTATGTGTATATTTGCGTATCCTATTTTTGTTTCCCTAGAGAACTCTCAATAACACATCAATCAAGACTGTGAAATTAGCATAAAGACAGATATATAGATCAATGGAACAGAATAGAAAAGGACAGAAACAGACCCACACAATTTTTACAATAGGATATCAAGATTATCCAATGGGAGAAATGATATTCTGTTTAATAAATTTTAAAATAGTACTGGAATAACTGGATATTTGTATGGAAAAAAACTGAACACTGACCCCATATACAAAATTTAATTCAAAATGGTTTTTAAAAAACTTATAGAAGAAAAGACAGGCAAATCTAATCTTAGATTGAGCAAAGACTCTTAGGACAAAAATAATAAGAACCATAAAAAAAATAAAAAAAAAAACCTGATGAGCTACACGTCAAAATTTAAAACCAAAGTGAATGGGGCTCACACAGTTGAGTGCTGGCCTCCCACACGGGAGGTCCAGGTTTGGTTGCCGGTGCCTACTAATGCAAACAAGCAGATGCTGTAACGAGCAGACGCCTCAGCCAGCAGATCCCGCAACGACCGCAACAAGCAAACACCATAACCAGCACTCACTGCAACTGCTGCAATGAGAAGAAACCACAACCAGCAGATGCTGCAGCCAGCAGGGAGTGGATGTGGCTCAGGCGGTTGGGCACTCGCCTCCCACATTGGAGGCCCCAGGTTCACCTCCCAGTGCCTCCTAGAGAAGACGAGCAGACAAAGCGAGCAGACAGACGAAGGAGCCGTGTGTGCGTGGCTTATTGTTTATAAGATTAACAATCTTATAAAAAGATTGTTAATAAAAGGAAAAGGCAAGATACAAATTGGGAGTGAATAATTGCAAAACATATCTAACAAAGGATTTATATTCATATGTATAAAGAATTCTATATCTAAGAAGCTATTATCCAAGGAGGAAAAATTCAGAGATCCACATAGACACATTATAGTTAAACTGACAAAAGCAAAGAGAGAAAATCCTGAAAGCAACAACAGAGAAGCTCCTCAGCATACACAAGTGATCGTCATTAACACTGATAACCCAATTTCACTTTATTTTTTAAGGATTTATTTATTTACTTTTATCCATTTTTAGCCTGCCATCCCCCCCCCCCCAATTTTTGCTTTTTCACACCAATTTCACTTTAAAAACAAAAAGAAAAACACAGAGTTCTAGAAATTAGTGGTAAATATTTAAAATGCTGAAAGAAAAAATTGTTAATCAAGAATTATATATTCAGCAAAACTACCTTTCAAATACAAAGGAGAAATCAAGACATTCCCAGACAAATAGAGGCTAAGAGACACTAGTCAGTGTCCTTTAACTCAGTAACTCAAAGCCATATGAAGAATAAGTACACTGGTATGGTAAAGATAACTATACTGCGAATATTCTCGCTGTCCTGATTTTGTGATAATCGGGGTAGGCTAAACATTCCCTATATTAGAAACCATGCATGTGTCCCCAGACCTAGTTTTTCTCCCTAGGTCTGGTTTTGAGAATGCTGGTGATAAACTAAGCCTGATTTATTATATGACCATCCTGTATGGGAAAAGACTAACTCTGGGTATCTTTGGTCAACCTTAAGAGAAATAGCAGGGGGACGGATATGGCTCAGGTGGTTGGGCATCTGTCTCCCATATGAAGGTACTGGGTTCGCCCCTGGGACCTCCTGGTAAAAATTTAAAAAAAGAAAAATATAGAAGGCGCGTGGGCCACCAGGTTCTGTTCATGGGTGTGCCGCCAGGCTCCACAAGCCATGCAGCAAGATGACGACGTAACAGGAGAGTGACACAAGGGAGAGCCAAGACAAGACACACCAAAATCCAGGAACTAAGGTGGCGCAGGCGGTAGTAGGATGCCTCTCTCCCAAATCGGAGGTTCCAAGGATAGAATCCCAGTGAAGACAGGAGGAGAAGGATGAGAAGAGAGGGCAGGAAACAGATACAGAGAGTTGCCCTGCAAATGGACACAGAAAAAGCAAAACCCCAGTGGGGGGGGCAGTTAAAAATGGATAAAAGTAAATAAATAGCAGGAGAAATTTGGTCTAGCTCAATTTTGGAGTTGTATTTTGAAAACGGCTTTGGTTTGGAGTATAAGGAATGGACAGGTGGGGGAAGGTTCATGGAAAAGAGCAAGTTTGCTTAGCATGTCCCGCCTGCCCTTTTCAATCATCTTAATTTGGAAATGGCCATCCTGGTAGGCCTCCTTTTCCATTTACATTTTTTTGGATTCTTTTCCCCCAAAAGCTGTGTGCAGGTAATTCCATGTGCCATTGTTGGAAAAAAAAAAAAAAACTACTTTTTAGATTGATGCTGGTGTAAGTAGTCACTTTTCTCTCTTGGGCGTGTATTTTGAAAATTTTTGTTTGTTTTTTTAAATTAATGCCAAAAAGAAAAAGCCTTATAATTTGTAAACTTAATTATGTCTTGTATCTTATTAGCTTAGTAGTTGGAACCACTTAGTCTTTAGGTGCAAGACTGTTGTTATAGTACCAAGAAAAAAATGTTGTATGTGTTATGAGACTGTACATTTTTTTAAAAAAATAGCAATATGCAATAAAGCGACATTCATTGGGTGTAAAAAAAAAAAAAAAGTAAATAAATCCTTAAAAAAATGGAGGAAGATAAGGCCCATAGTTAGTAGTAATACTTTGACGATGCTCTTTCATGATTTGTTAACAGATGTTTCACAACAATGCAGGATGTTTGTGTGGGGGCCCTGTATGATGTTATGCATGTTTGTTTTGTAAGATCACAATGTTTGCTGGACACTTATGGTTTGTGTGTGTTCATGTATGAATGATATACTTCAATTGTTTAAAATTTTTTTAAAAAGATAACTATATAGGAAAATAGAAAAGCCAGTAATAACACATTTTTGGTTTGTAATTCCTTTTTTTCCTATTTGATTAAAAAGACAAATGTTTTAAACAACAGATATAAATGGTATCAATGGACATCCCAAGTATAAAGTGTAATTTGCCACAATAACAACATAAGAGGAAGGTACACAAAGTTATGTAAGAGTAGAACGTATGGGGAAGCGGCTGTGGCTCAATTGGTTGGGCTCCCGTTTACCATATGGGAGGCCTCGGGTTCGATTCCTGGGGCCTCCTGCTGAAGGCAAGCTAGCCAGCATCGGCGCAGTGAGCTGGTGCAGCAAGATGACACAACAGACACAGGAAAAACGCAAAGCAAATGGACACAGCGAGCACAAGCAGCAAGGGAGCAATAAATAAATATAAAAAATAAAATAAAATAAATCTTTAAAAAAAAAAAAAGAGTAGAACGTATGCATACTACTGAAGCTAAATGGGTATTAATTGAAACTACATTGTTATAAATTTATAATGCAAATTGGAAACCCTAAGTTAACTCTTTTGATCATCAATCTTCACCCCATTGGTGTGGGAGGGATTCCTACCCTAGGGCTAGGGGATGGCTGAAGGAACACATACATCCAAAACTGGAGAGATGAAATTGACAGCAGTTTACTAGTCATATGAACTCACAGCCTGGGGGAGGATGACACCTCACCACACAGATCTAGATGGGAGTAGTAACAGAGTACTGTTACAGAATTCAGTAATAGAGTAAACTAGAAGCTGTGGAAGGTAGGTTTTGTAGTATCAAGAGGGTGGGGTGCCCTCTGGTTCCCATGGGAGGATTATGATTGTCTTGTTGGAATAATTCTGAGGGCTGGAAAAGAACTAAAGCCACCTACTCAGGTGTAAGCTGGAACTGTGCCTGTTCCCCTCAATAAGGAGGACTGTTTGGTTAGGGGACCTTACCTGTGTGAGTACAGTAGAGAGCGAACCTTGTGGCTAAGTCATTTGAGGCCCTCCCCATTTCAGGTGTTAAAGCAGCATAAAATATTGAAACATAATTTTGGGTCTTATGCCACAGAAACTAGCTAAAAACAATACAAAAAGGTAATGAGGGAAGTGGATATGGCTCAAGCGCTTGGGCTTCTACCTGCCTCATTAGGGGTCCCGGGTTTGGTTCCCGGTGCCTCCTGGAGAAGGTGAGCTGACACAACAATAGAGACACAAAGAGGAGGGACAAGGAGAGACACAGCAAAACAGGGAGCTGAGGTGGCTCAGGTGATTGAGTGCCTCTCTTCCACATAGGAGCCCCAGGTTTGGTTCCCAGTGCCTCCTAAAGAGAAGACGAGCAGATACAGAGAGTACACACAGCAAATGGACACAGAGCAGACAGTGACCCCAAACAATGAGGAGGGGTAGGGATAAGTAAATTAAAACAAACAAACAAACAAACAAACAGTGAGACACAAAAGGCACTAATGGAGCAAATGAGAAAGAAAAAATATAGAAAACATACAGAAAACAAAAACAAAATGGCAGAAGTCAGTCCTCCCTTATCAGCAATTACATCAAATGTAAACAGATTAAACTGTCCAATTAAAAAAGAGAGATTGGCAGAATGGATATAAAAACATGATCTATCTATATGTGATATACAAGAGACTCTCTTCAGATCCAAAGATACAAATATGTTGAAAGTAAAAGGATGAAAAGATGTTTCATGCAAGTAGTAACCAAAAGTGAGCTGGGCTGGCTACACTAACATCAGACGAAAATAGACATTAAGTTAAAAATTATTATGAGTCAAAGAAAGGCATTACATATTGATAGCAAAGTCAATATATCAAAAGAAGATATGACAATTACAAACAAATACATACCTAAGAACAGTCCCAAACTTTATGTAGCAAAACTGACTCAGGGAAGCAGATGTGGCTCAGGCGAATGGGCTCCTGTCTACCATATGAGCGGTCCAGGGTTCAATTCCCGAGGCCTCGTGGTGAAGCCAAGCTGGCCCACACGGTGAGCTGGCCTGCGCGGAGTGCTGGCCTGCACGAAGAGCTGGCACAGCAAGATGATGCAACAAAAAGAGACACAGAGGAGAGACAATAAGAGACGCAGCAGACCAGGGAGCTGAGGTGGTGCAAGAGATTGAGCACCTCTCTCCCTCTCCAGAAGGTCCTGAGATCGGTTACTGGTGCCACCTAAAGAGAAGACAAGCAGAACAGAAGAACACACAGCGATGGACACAGAGAGCAGACAGTGAGCAACGGCGGGGGTGGGGGTGGGGGGATAAATAAATAGATCTAAAGAAAAAAGGTTGAAAAAAAAACTGACTCAAATGAAGGGTGAAATATATAGCTCAAATATAATAGTTGGAGACTTCAACATCCCACTTTCAATAATGGATACAATAACCAGACAGAAGATCAGCAAACAAACAGAAAACCCAAACAACACCATAAATCAACTAGGCCTAACAGACATATATAGACACTGTACCAACAACAGCAGAATATATATTCTTCTCAAGTACACATGCAACATTCTCCAGGATAGACCATATGTTAGGCCACAAGTCTCAATAAATTGAAAAAGACTAATACTGTCATACAAAATATCTTCTCTGACAACAATGGAATGAAACTAGAAATCAATAAGAAAAGGAAAACTGGAAAATTCATGAATATGTGGAAATTAAGCAACATACTTTTAAACAACCAATGGGTCAAAAAAGAAATCACAGGAAAATGAGAGAATACTTTGAGATGAATGAAAATGAAAATAACAGCATACCAAAATTTACTGAATGCAGAGAAAGTAGTGATGAAAAGGATATTTATGGCTGTATATGCCTATATTTTAAAAGAAGAGAGATCTCAAGTCAATAACTTAAGTTTACACTGTAAGGAACTAGAAAAATAAAGCAAACTAAACCAAAAGATAGCAGAAAGAAGGAAATAAAGATTAAAGTAGAAGTAAACAAAATAGAAAAAGAAAACAGCAGAGAAACACCACCAAATGTTGGTTCTTTGAAAAGATCAACAAAATTGACAAACCTTTAGCTAGACTGACCAAGAAAAAGACAGAAAACTCAAATTAGTAAAATTAGAAAGGAAGATGGGGACATTACTACAGCCCTTATAGAGAAAAAGGTTTACAATAGAATAGTACAAACAATTGTATACCAAATTAGATACCATAGATGAAATGGACAATTCCTAGAAACACCACAAACCAAAACTGAATCAAGAAGAGAAAATTTGAGCAGACTCCCAATAGTCTATTGGTATCTCAACTCCAAAATTCAAGAAGAAGAAATAATATAAATGATCTAGCCTGCATTAGATATCCAACTTCAATTCAAATACCTGTACAGCATTGTTGGACAAGGAGTATGGACCTTAGACCACATGCTCCTTCTACTAACCCCTACCCACTGGTCCTGAGAATGATGTTCCTACTAATTGGGCAGGTTTTTCTAAGAAAACTTGCAGGCCAGGAGGTCATTAATAGTCTTAACTTCAAATTGGGAAGGAAAAGCATTCTTTTCTGTTTTTTAATTCCCCAACATTTTAATTTAGAATGGAATCAATCTAGAAAAGAACCCTCCAATGCTCTAATGAGGCTAATTCACTATTATAAAGTTAATTGGTTGTAACACTTAACATATGATTAGACATAATTTTTAAAATTAAATGTAAAAAACAAAATATTTTCTTTAAAAGTTACTAATCTTTTGGTGCTTCAGTTTCTTCATCTTAATATAGGAATAATAATATGGCTGTGAAGATTGAGACAATATGTGTAAAGCATTTAGTTTCATGAATGTTAGCAAATACCACTCTTGATTTTTTCCCACATGAAACATTCTCTACGCCTATGATTTCAATACTTATTTTTCTATATTTGTGAAATTTACAAGCCATATGATATCACTAAAACCTTTCTGGCACAGAGAGGTAAGAGCTTGCTCAGGGTCACACAGCTAACAAGTGGTGGAGATGGGATTACAACAGAGGGAATCTGGCTCCAAGAAACCATACTCTTAAAACCAATATATATATATATTGGTTTCTCTAGGAAAGTTCAAGTCAGAGTTTTTAAAACTCCGGTCCAATTTTTTAACCTCTAGTAAAATATGCAGATTCTTCAATCCTCCAGACCTGCTGGATCAATTTCTGAGTTTTGAAGTGCAGAAATCATCACTTAACAAGCCCTTCAAAATAATGTATACACAATAAAGTTTAAAACTCACTGAATTAGGTGGCTAAAGCAAAAACTCAAATGAGAAGAGTCTAGGTAGAGATTAGGATGTAGAGATCAAATTCCTTCAAGTATTTTGGAAATACAAAATATATTTAAAACATTTACTTTAAATCAGGGTTTCTTAACAAAGGGTCCGTGAACTTGAATTGAAATTCAAAAAACACTATTCTTGTGGGGATGTGTTGGTTTGGGTGTAATATATTTATTCAATAATACAGAGTATAGTGTGGACTTAGTAAGGGATCTGTGGTTTTCACCTGACAGGCAAAGGGGTCCATGGAACAAAAAAGGTTAGGAACCCCTGCTTTAAATGAACCAGAGTGGCAATGAGACATCTGCTCATTAGAGCAGAACCACACTCTACAATCTTTAGAGAATTATAGCTAATGTCTTTGTTGGAATCTTAAGCAAAATGTTTATATTTCAACTATCATAAACACTGACTATTTTTTTCGACCTAATATTGAAAACTAAAACTCATTTAGCTGGGATGGGGAATGGGAATAGGCTGCAGTCGATAATTTCACTATTTATTCTAAATAATTCTGAATATTAAGTCCTACTTTTTAAAAGGTAAGTATACTTATATGGTACCATACCCTGGTGCTCAAACCTTAAAAGGAACACAAAATACCTGTTCTTATAAAGCAGAACAAAATTAGTCTAATGGTTTTCAATAAGGTAAAATACAAAATATTTACACATTAAAAGTACTCATTTATAGTTTACCTTAAATAATTTAAAATCTTCCAAAAGGCATGGCTTTGCTACGGCGCTAGAGAGAGTTTGAAATGTGGTGTTGTTAATCATTAAAAATAAAACCAACAAACAAAAACAAAGAAAACTCCGATTCTGGAAGCGTTAATAGAGTGCTTTCAAAATGACTCCATAACAACTCCTCAGGCCAATGAATGAGGGGAGTGAAAAGGCAGGGCTGTGGAACTAAACCTTATCCCTATTGTTGGCAAACTAAGACCCTTTTGAATCACCGCTGTTACTATAGCCAGTTTAAATGAGCAAGAGTGTCGGGTTTTTGCGGTACAAGAAAAATGTCAACCGAGAAAGAAAAATATCCGGGTTTTAAAATACAAAGGATACTCAGATTTCACTTTAAATCCCCACCAGGCATTTCAAAGGCTGTCACTTCCCTGCGGTCCAAAGTAATAAAAGACTGCCACGGGCGTCCCCCTTAGGAGGAACTCAGAGCCACGTAGAGCATCTCTTCATTCTAAACCTGCCCCCAACCTTCCATCTTTAATAAAGGAAGATTCTTTTACCTGTGATAACGCTTTCGCAGTTAGATTTAAATAGTGTTGTAGCTTTCGCGTTCTAGCCGAATTGGTGGAAATACTAAACTGCGCTTACGAGAGTCAAAAAGACAGCATATAAACAAGGTTTCTCCTCCGGGGCCGGCTGGGCCTTGGAATCCTCAGCACTCCATTTAGAGTGGCTAGTGGTCGCAACCGTCAGGAGCCATGGCCGGGGCGAGGGTCCTCCACGCCCCGACTTCCCAAAATCTCCACGCCCGACCCCAGCACTAGACACTCTTAAAATCCCTCCGAGGCTCCCCGCTACGCCTCAGAAACCTCTGTCCTACTTTCCGTCCCCCGTCCCCTCCGCCTGTCCCGCTTCTCTCCCTGGAATACCCCGTTTCTTCCCGTTCCCGATCTACTCACCAAGGCACGCTCGGCAGAAGTTCCAGAGCCGGCCGTAGCACTTTTCCTTTCTCGCGCAGCGCCGCAAGCCAACCTCGAGCAGCCCCATCCAACGGCCCGTATGATTCAAATTCGCCCACTTCCGCCCGCAACCCGGAAGGAGCTCTCGGCCCCGCCCCTTTGGCGGTGTGGCGTGTGGGGACTCGCAAGGCGCACCCCCGGCTCTTCTGCTTCGTGCTGTCTCTCCTGTGTGTGTCCCCTTGCTTTCTATTTCTTTTGTCCTGTCTCTCCCTACTTAGGTCCACAGAGAACCCCGGGCGCGGGGTCGATGTTTCTACCCGGTGGCTCTTGAGGGATCCTCTTGTTTCTGAAGTGCGCAGAGACGTGTTGAAGTTTCATAACCTTTAAGGAATGGGGAAAATTAAAGCACTGACCAGCAAAATCGTGACTTTTTTTTTTTTTTTACCCTTCCCCTTCTCGCGTAAACAACAGCAACTGCAAGAAGGAAAAAACAACCCCTCCAAACAAACCTTAGTACGGGTTTCCGTCCTATACCGGCAATCAGGATGTTTAACTTCATTCCCCTCTCAGGTTTGAGAAAGAAAAAGGCGAGTGCACCGATCACGCCTATTCCAGCTACAATCGAAAATAAGTGGTCCAAACAGTTCCTAGTCCCAAATAAAACATTTGAGGTGTTAGAAAGGATAACTGTTCTCTCAGATAAGGGATCATTTTGCAAGACCCCTGTGAGGTTGTCCTGTGAGAATCTTTGGGCAACAGTATCATTTTCCTTTACCAAAGATCATACAATATATCCTTCATCCAAAACTTCCTCAGCTTCTGACGGATGGATGCATCGGGAAAGTAAGGAGGACAGGACATCCTCTTGGGGAAAAGGTGGGGGGGTGGGGATGGAGTGAAGAAGGGGGAGGGAGAGAGAGAAAGAGGATATGAAACAAAGAAAATTAAAACATTAAAAAATTAAAAAAAAAACAAAAAAAACAAAAAAAACTGAATGCTAACCTTTAGGGCTGCGATTAATGTTGCCACCAGATCATCCGCACATCTTCTGGAAGCACTGATTTACCTAAATGGATCAGTTCGCACCAAGCCACTACAGAACATCTTCAGCCTTCTTCAAAACTGCTGTCTGAAATACTCGCCAAATCTCCATTTCCAGGAACTTATTTTACAAATAATCTGACACAAGGGGGTGTAAAGCCATAAACTATTCACTGATGCACTGCTTTTAACAATGGAAAAGAAGGAAATAATCTAAGTATATATTGACATACAGACACTAAAAATAAGTAAATCCGTGAGTTTTGAAATGAAACATTGAAAAATATCCGTTTTAACAGGGCTATGAAGAGTATCCCTCTTTTAAAGTGTTTGTTTGTGTGTGTGTGTGTGTGTGTGTAAGATACAAAGTTTCTGGATAGATATTTAAATTGTTAACAGTTATCTCTGGGAGTAAACTGGGGACTGGGGGCAGAGACCGATTGAACGCGTTTAGCTTTCACTTTATAATTAGTTGAATTTAAAAAATAATCATGTTTTACTTTTGCAATTTTAATTGTTTTTAAAGGAAAGCTATTAAAAATTGAGCACTTTCTGGATACAGAATTATGGTTTAATAAGTGTATAAATGTATGATGTTCAGATAGTCTGCTTTATTAATTAAATCAATTCATTCAACAATTATATAGCAATTATTTGACCACTCATTTTGTCATTCATGACATATTGTATTATCATTTAAATGTTCCGTATATCTAATATAGCTCCATTAAATATATTGTCAGTTCCTAGAAGGTAGAAACTATGCCATTTATTTTCCCATATCTTTCATAATCCTGGCCCCCACTGTTGTTTCCTCTTTCACAGGAATTTAAGTTTTCAAGTTAACCTGTAAACAAAAGTTTAATATGCCCATTTTGCTCTTGAAAATTCTCCAAAATGATCATAAAATAAAGTATATATATGATTTTCTTCATACAACTCTTTAGATAAGGTGTTATTTTTGTTTTTGTTTTTAATGTTTGTCTCCTGAGTTCTCCTTAGTCTCTAGGACCCTTAATGAATTCTTCCATTTTCTTCCATCAAAATGTTGATAAAGTCATCACCACCCAACAGCCTGGACATCAATCAAACCAATGAACTTCATTTCTCATCAGTAATGGCGAGCGTCTTAAAGTCTTTTCCATAGGGTTAGCCAGGCTGAATTCCATGCATTGCATAGAGCTGGTGTTCATTGAAAGGCATATTGGATTATTTGCAGTATTAAAATTGTCATTCTTTTTTTTTCCTTCCAGAGAATATAGGTGAATTTGAATATAGTATGTATTCAAGTAAAACTACAGCAATGCTGCACAAAGATGTTTAATAAATGCCTACTGACTTAATCAAGGAGACTGAGTAAATGCAAGCTTAAGAACTTTTTAAAGAGGACATGTTTAAAACCTAACAAGTTTTGCTATTGCACTGAACATTCTGATAACTAATAAATCTTTTAATTAAGCAAAATATATTGTGCTTTTATATATTTTATATATTACACACAAAATATATAAGTATTCCAATTAGTAACAGCTGCAAAAACTGAAGGAAGAAAGACATGAAGAAATTTTATTTAGTTTCTGACAAACCCCAGTAATCCGAACAAGCTTAGAGTTGAATTTAGAAAAAAATATTAATATAGGAATGGTAATATGTAAAATTAAAAAAATGTTAGAAAAAGAAAATTGGCAGAGGCTGGAGGTGGACAATTTGTCTTATTATACAGTAAGTTTTACCACAAAACAATCAAAGAGAATTAGCAAGACTAAAAAGACAAGTAGATCAGACAGTATGGTATTAGCATAAAAAGGCAAATACATAGAAAATCCCAAAAAATTCAAATATACATGGAATATTAATATATTATAAAGATGGCATTTCAGTTTAGTGGAAAGGATGATTTCATTCCATAAATGAATAAGAACTGGCTATCTAAATGGAAGATACAGGGTTAGACCTCTACCTTGCACCATATACCAAAATTAATTCTAGAACAATTAATGATTGAAATATATATAAATATATATGAAGAAAATTAGAAGAATAGCTGTGACTTTAGAGTAGAAGAAACTTCTTAAACAAGGCAAGGAATTTAGAAGACATAAAATAAAAGATGAATGAATCCGTATGACTACATTAAAGTTTAAACTTTTTATATGGCAAAAGTCACTAGAAAATGTCAAAAGGTAAATGAGAGAGAGTGATAAAATATAATACATATGACACAAGGTTAACAACCCCAATAAAAATGTATAAAGTGATTTTTGTAAAAGCAATAAAATGGGCAAAAGAAATGAACAAAAAATTTATTGAAGAGGAAATGAAAGAGGACTATAAATGTAAACAAATATTAAGATCACTACCTCACTTTTTGGCAAAAATTAAAAAGATTTATAACATCCAACATGGGGGGCGGGGTGTACAGTGAAATGTGGCACTCTCATCCACCTTGTTGGGAACATGAACTGCTGCAACTCTTTTGAGAAGTAACACTTTGGACCTAGTCTTTTCTACTTGGTATTGCTCCCACAGAAATAAGTACTCTAATACTTTTTTTTTTTTAACCCTAGTACTTCTTTTTGAACCACTGCCTACAGTGGCTTCTAAGTGGAACCACCTATCTTTTAGAAGGAAGATAATTACATTAGTATATATCCATAATAAATGGGGGCTTTCCAAAGCTATTACTTTGCCCCCACTAAAGTGCTGCCAAGGATGCTCCCTAAAAGACAGCCTCCCAATGTAGGGCTCCTATATTAAGCCTTCAAAACTTGAGTGAATGAAGGACTTGTTTTAGGTACATACCACAAAGGCTATTTTGCATCAAGGATACCCCCAAAGCAGACCTGACTCTATAGCTGGCAGGGTCCCTCCTGCACCCATTGCTGCTATCATTCTACCTCACTACTTATTTTTTCCACCTTCCCTTAATAATTTGAATCCCTCAAGACATACCCAAGAAGATGAAGTAAAGTATTCTTTAATTAGAAAAGTAACAATACTCTGCTGTACAGTAATACTGAAAAACCTGAGCCTGCAGCATGGCATTCATTCGTAAACTAGCACTCACCTAGAATTGAAGCACATTGCTGGACTCAAATTGTCCTTTTCAGGAACACATTCCTCCCCTTGAGTTAGCCACATTGAACTTCTGCCTTTCATACTAGACTGATTTTCTTGGCCCTCATCTCTTGCCCACCAATGCAAATACTTGACCCATATGTGGGACGATCCTGGCCCCCTCTCTTATACTCAGTTCCCTGAATGTCTGACCACATTGAGGATAAATTTCTAGCTTTCTCTCTAGGCTTTCTGCCCTTAAAGCTCTCCTTATCACTCCCTATCACTGTTTTGCCTGTATCCAAGGTCACCTCATTTATCTGCTCCCCTCACTAGTTACCATCCCTGAAATCTTAGAATGAAACTTTTTATTATATTAAACTTCCTGGTTACTCAGAACACTAGTAGATTCATATTATGAGGAGTATATTTCTGGAAGGGACCACATTAAAAGTCTAATTAGAACGCCCAGGCAGGTTCTTATAATAGGGCACCTAGCCTAGAAATGGAGCACGTGTGTATGTATTTTCTGGGGTAGGATGGAAAGCTGGACTGTTGGTTAATGGAGAAGCAAACATATAAAAAAAGATGCCACTCTTATGTATTTCAGTCTTGCTTTCATACTTCTTCCTTCAATGCCTTTTATTATTTAACTATAGACTTAACTCCTCTAATGTAAATACATAGTCTTTCATAAAAGGTACATCTTTTAGAGATAAAACTAAGGGAGCAACAAATGGCTCTCCTTCTGTTCCTATTCCTAGCCATCTTCCCTTTGCTCCACCTACTAGTCTACTTTGTGCAAAGGTGCCAAAGACAACTAAAAGATGGGGATGGGGGTAGTGTGGGAAACCCACAGTTATGCAAGTTGTGTGCTTTTCCTTTCATGAACTCTAGAATATGTCCAAGTTAGTCTCTCCTTGGCAGTTCTTTAAACCAATGCTGTCCTATACAAATATTATGCAAGCCACGAATATAGTTTTCTAGTAGCCACATTTTTAAAAAGTAAAAATAAACAGGTGAAATTAATTTTTTAAAATAAAATTTTATTGACATATCATTTATACATGAACATATGAAAAATGAAATTAATTTTAATATTATATTCAACATGATATATAAAAAATATTATCATTTTAACATATAATCAATATGCTATTAATGAGATCTTTTACATTCTTTAGGGGGGACATTAAGTCTTTGAAATCCAGTGTGTAGTTTACATCTATAGCTCATCTCAATTCAGACTTGCCACACTTCAAGTGCTCATTAGCACATGTGGCTAGTGGCTACCATATTGGCCAGCACAGCTTTAAAATATGTCACAATCAATCTCTTCTCAGAATACAGGCTACTATGGGACTTTATTCCCAAAATTCTACCTCCCTCACCTCCAGCAAGCATTTGAAAGCATGAAACAGAGGTAATTCTCTTTTTCCCTACTAACTTTATATCTTAACTATTACTACTCTCCTCATAATCTTGTTACCACATCCATTTTTACCTCAGTTTTTTTTTCACTCCTCCTCCTTTAATAATTTTTTTCTTACCCTCTCTGTGCTTTCTCTCCTACAACTCTCAGCAATATTGGAATACTTTGTAATACACTTATCTCTAATTATGACACTAATGCTACAGAATTTTCAAGTTAAATACTGTGGATAAATCAAATTAATACACATTACAGATCACTGGTTGTATACAAGTCATAATGAGAATAGTGTACAAAATAAATTGAAGGTCACTACCCTCCAGAAATCTATGTCCAAAGTGGAACACAAGGAAATTGTTTATTAAAATGTTTAATAATAAGGCTCTAAAATTGTTCTACTTCTTGCCTCATCAAGCTTTGCTTGTTTGATTTTTTCCCCCTCAGTTTTCTATCATGTAGTGTAGTGGGTTCCTCTGCTCCTACATTCAAATTTGAAATGGTGGACAGTAAGGCAATTCAACCTTCTGTACCAATTGTTCTCTAGAGGATGGTTACCAGTGGGGTGCAGTATGGTCAGAAAGTACTAGGATGGATTTTTAGCCAAAGTTTTTAAGTTCAGTATATGCAACTATCCTTGCTGTAACTCTGAATCAAAGTGAAAGAAAAATATGTTGTTTTCATTAGCATTTAAACATCCTTAATTAGAGAAGAAAGGACTTTTGTTCCAGATATTCCATTTAGGTCAGTATGAAAATGCTATACAATGTCAAAATTCTCTTCTCTTAATTATTAGTCAGCATTAGAATCCAATAGCCAGAACTTAACAGAAATAAATAAAATTTACTTATCATATAAATTCTTTCACATTCATAACTAAAGTATCAACATGATTATGTGTTCTGTATTAATACCATTATAGTATATAACCCCATGATACATAAGTATTGATTTACTATCTGTCAGCAGTGCTAATGAATTTCTAGATGCAATTTTATTCAGTGTCCACAAAAGTGTTTCTTATATTAGCTTGCCTAACCAGGCTTTGTACATCAAATTTTGAACTCGAACCAAAATACACTTGAGGAAAAGTAGGTGGTTGTTTGCCAACAAATATTTCTTTTCCACAATGTCTCATTCACATAAATGTTTTAATCTAAATTTTTAATATGAGATTTGGTGTCTTTTAAGTCAAATGCACCACCTCCTGGCAGCAGGAAGCACCACCCAAAACAGCAATTTTAGGTCTCTTGTTTCAGGGTTGTTGAGATAATAACCAGGTACATTAACTGTGGTGATTGGGAATGACACCATTCCTGCTTTTAGCACACAGATGCTCTCAAAGATTGCTTGTAGCCTATCGGAGACATGGTATAAGTCAAAAGTATGATAGTATAAAGATAATATAAGTCAAAGGTATGATATGTTTGTTAACACTACTCCTCTTCAGGTTGGTGTTTCAAACAAATGGTTGTCTGGATTAGTTTTCTTAATTGCTGTCTTTTGGCCTGAAGTGTTTACATAGAAATCAGAGCCTCTTTATAGTTAAGAGTAATTCCAAACACAGGCATGCACATTGGTAATGCCACCCAACATAAATCAAGTAATGAACAACATGTTTGAGCCGAATTTTAAAATTTCTTGGATACAATTGCTGGCAATCAAAACTGTTTTCAGTTTATTTTGTGTACTTTGATTTTTTAATTCCTCTCAGAGTCCTCAAAGGAAATGATTTCTCAACTGAGTTGATAAAATGATTCAGTTATAATGAGCCTGATTCTCAGCTGTGTGTCCTGATGGGGGTAAAACTAAACTTCAAATTATCACCAAAGTCCAGGGCACAGAATTACCACTAAGGAAGCAAGCACTTGCCTAAATTTAGCTTAGACCCTCAGGGCATTTCTTCAGAAAAAAATTCTTCAAGGAGACCAAGTAGTGCAATATGAAGAGCCTGGACTTTAGAACTAAGCAGTCTGGGGTTGAAATAGTAGCTCTATCACTTACAAGCTAAGTATGACGAACTCAACCCTCTGAGCTTCACTGCTCATTGATAAAATAGAAATAATCATAATAACTACCTCATAGGTTTGTTGTGAACTTTAAATGAAAGGGGTTTTATAATGGTAATAATGAGTAGGCAAAATAAACAAAATGTACATTGAATACCCCTTTCCTTCTCTCAGTGGCATGTGGTGTTACATGCCTAGTATCTTTAGGCTGATGATCTGCTTAGAGTCACACAAGATTCTCCTCCTGAGTAGGTTTTAACTGCATGATCTTTCTTCCTTTCTTCCTTTCCTCCCTCCTCCCTCCCTACCTGTCTTTCCTTTCCTTTTCCTCCCTCCCTCCCTCCCCCTCTCTGTCTCTGTTTCTCTCTCTTTCTTTCCCTCCCTTCTTTCCTTCCTTCCCCTGTGTAAAATTCCTCAGTGACCTGTTTACTACTTTTCACCTTGGCAGTGAATCTGAAAATTTAACTCATGTTAATATATAGAGCTGATAATTAGTTTTTTAAAAAGATTTATTTTATTTATTTATTCCCCACCCCCCTAGTTGTTTTGCGCTTATTGTCTGCTCTCTGTGTGTTCTGTGTCTGACTGTCTTCTCTTTAGGAGGCACCAGGAACCGATCCTGGGACCTTCCGGAATGGGAAAGAGGCACTCAATCTCTTGTACAACCTCAGCTCCTTGGTCTGCTGTGTCTCTTATTGTCTCTCCTCTCTGTCTCTTTTTGTTGTGTTATCTTGCTGCGTCAGCTCTCCTGCATGGGCCAGCACTCCACGTGGACCAGCTCTCCACTCAGGCCAGCTTGCCTTTCACCAGGAGGCCCTGGGAATCGAACCCTGCACGTCCTATATGGTATATGGGAGCCCAATCACTTGAGCCACATCTGTTTCCCTGATAATTAGTTTTAACAAGATATTTCTGTAGTTTGAAAAGATACTGAAAATTGCGGGGGGGGGCAGTGGTAGTCAGGTGTTTTGTTTGCTAACACCCCTCCCTCCCTCCCTCTTTTGGATAATGGTTTAGGTTTGCAAGTCTCGGAGACAGTTCACTTCTTTGGCATTTATTTGTACAGTAATAGATATTAAATTTCACCATGTGAACCGTGATCATAACAGAACAATCAATTTTCCTGTAGATGAGGTTAACTAAAGTACAGTATGAGATTGGAAAAGAAACAGGGAGCTAACATTTATTTAAAACTTTATGCAGTTCAAACACTGTACTAAGACTATCCAAAAGTTGATTTACTTAATCCTGACAAAGAAAATAGGTGATGAAACTAAGGTTTAGTGGATTTAAATAATTTACCCAAGGCCATAGTAGGCACAACTGGTATTGTAACTCCCACTTGTTTTGATACAAAGCCTGTTCTTTTTCCATTACAATATTTTCATTCACACCAAGAGAAATATGAATAAGTATAAGAAACTTAACATTAACCTAAAACAATCAACTAATAATATAGTTTGATTTTTATTGGACATCCATTTATACCTCTTTGGAATTATAGAGTGTTAATTTGCTAAGGGACCTATGATATTATCTAGTTTTAGGCAGAGGCTTTGTCAATTTTAATAAAGAGAAGATTCCGCTGTTAGGTTGCAGGTTGAATTAGATTAGCAATTCTCAAAATGTGATCCATGAAGTCAGATGATTTTCATAATATTTCATAATAAGACTTTATTGGTTTTTTTTTTTACTTACATTCTTTCACAAATGTATAGTGGAGTTTTCAGGAGGCTACATGAGATGTGATATTGCAACAGATAGAATGCAGAAATGGATGTGAGTATCCAATTGTTTTCTATGAAGTCATACATCAAAAAGATTTGCATAAATGGAAAGTAATACCATTCTTACTAAATTATTTTTGTTTTGGACAATAAAAATATTTATGTTACTATGTAATGGGTTCATTATTGCTATTTTTTAAATGAGCTAAATAAATATATTTAATTTCTCAGTTTTAGTTTCTAATTAAACAAAAAAACCTACTCAAATTTTGAACATCTTTACACTCTTAGACCACTGTTTTAGGTGTTAGATAATATCTAAAACAGTAGTTCCTAGGCTTTTTATTTTTAACAGTCAGTAAATACAACGTAAGATAAAACAACACAGAAAGCCCACCTCAAATTTTGGGGACCAACACTCTTCATTTTGGCACATAAGAATATTAAAAAGAAAGCAAACAAACTTCTTCCATCTTTATTATGAGAATCATTTCACTCGGGATATTTTACCACCAAAAAGCTGAAAGGAACTAATTAAGAAGTTTGTACTTAAATATGCTTATGTTTTTGAAAAAATTCAACATTGTAAAGTCCACATCTTGCACAGTGTTTTAGTTTGCTAGGCTGCTGAGATGCAATGTACCAGAAATGGGTTGGTTTTTACTATGAGGATTTGTTAACTTAAAACCTTACAGTTCTGAGGCCATGAAAATGTCCAAATCAAGGCATCATCAGGCAGAATGGTTGTGATCCTGGACTCTTCTGTCACATGGCAAGACACATAGTGGCATCTGCTGGTCTCTCCCTTTTCTTCCAGGTTTCCTTTCTTCAGCTTCTGGCTTCAGTGACTTTCTCTCTGTTTCTCTACTCATCCCATTTATAAAGGACTCGAGTAAGAGGATTAAGACCCACCCTGGACCACACCTTGTTGAGGTAACCTAATCAAAAGGCCCCCACACAATAGGTTCACACCTATAGGAATGGATCAGCTTTAAAAACATGATTTTCTGGGACACATACAGTCTCAAACTACCACACAAGGGAATTAGGTTCTAAATTCATCATGGAAGCTTAAGATTAGGCATAATGAAAAATATTCTAAAACATCCACGTTAATTCCTATATAAAGCAATGTGGGTATATAAGTGAATAAGGTATACAGTAACTCAGAGTATAATTCTATAATGTGATCATATTGAAAATTAACTAATTCAGAAGTTTCCATGTTCAAACACTTCAAATTTATGAAGATTCCAACTTGCTGACTCTTTCCTCTATCTTTATCATCATCTTCAGGAGGTTCCAGAAACAAAATAATATCCTTTGCAATACTTATTTTCCCAGGCAAAAGTTCCCTGAAATAGTAAAGTCAAGTTAAAGAAGACTGGAAAAGTTAAGTTTAGTGAAGATAGCAGAATAGTAAAGTCATATTAATTTTGAAGGTAAACCGTGTGCATGTAGATAATTCCTGTTCTCAGTCTCAGTCTGAGCTGAAGTATTCATCACATCTAATGGACATGATAAATCCATATCTTACACTTTTTAAAAAACTTTTTATTTTGCAATAATTTCAAACTTAAAAAACAATTGTAAAAAATAACACAAAACCCATATAGAGAACTCCAACATACCCTCCACCCAGATCCACAGACACACCAACTTTTAATGTTTTGCCACATTTACCGCATTATTCTATCATCTCTCTCTAATCTATCACATCTATCCACCATCTATCCTCTCTATCTATCTATCTATCTATCTATCTATCTATCTATCTATCTATCTATCTA
>JAKSZT010054562.1:3359761-3402456 GCA_026826555.1 Tolypeutes matacus
CTATCTATCTATCTATCTATCTATCTATCTATCTATCTATCTATCTACCTATCCACCTACCTACTTATCTTCTAAACCTTTGAGAATAGTTTATAAACATTGTGCTCCTTGAACACTTAATACTGTCATATACATTTCCCAAGAACAAGGATATTCACATATATAAACACCTTAAGTATAGTTATCAAGTTAAAATATTTAACATTGATATATATTCCAGTTTTTCATATGTCCCAATAAAGTCTTTCTGAGCTTTTTCTCCTACATTATTAGAACCAGTCCAGGATTATGTCTTGCATTTAATTGTCATTGTCTCTTTACTTGTTCTTTTATTTGTGGTAACATATGTGTGATATAAACTTCCCCATATCAACCACTCCCAAATATACTATTCAGTAGGATTAATCACATTCATAATGTTGTGTTACCCTCATCACAATCCATTACCAGAACTTTCCCATCACCCCAAACAGAAACCCTATACCTATTATATTTTATATTATAATAGTTGCATTAACTCTCCATTCACCATCACACTCCCCACCTCTTATAACCTGTACTTTACTTTCTGTCTATATGAATTTGCATATTCTAGCTATTTCACATGTAAAAGGAATTGTATGAAATTATATATGCCCCATTGTGTCTGACTTATTTCACTGAACATAATGTCTTCAAGATTCATTCAAGTAGTGTCATATATCATAATGTCATTCCATTTTAAGGCTAAGTAATATTCCATTGTATGCAAATACCAAATTTTGTGTATCTATTTATCTGCTTTTGGCCATTTGAGCTGCTTCTACCTGTTGGATATTGTGAATAATGCTGCTATGAACATTTATGTTCAAGTAACTGTCTAAGTCTTTGCTTTCAATTCTTTTGGGTACATATATTCCTTGGAGTGGGAGTGCTGAGTCCAATGGTAGATTGTTCTATGTTTAACTTTTTGAGGAACTGCCAAACATTTTTGTACAGTAACCACACCATTTTACATTCCAACCAATGATATACTAAAGTTCCTATTTCTTTGCATTCTCACCAGCACTTGTTATTTTCCATTCTTTTTTAGTAATAACCATTCTAATGTTTATGAGGTGGCATCTTATTGCGGTTTTGATTTGCATTTCCCTAATAGTTAATGAGTTGAGCATCATTTCATGCGCATATTGGCCATTTGTATATCTTATTTGAAGAAATTTCTACTTAAATCCTTTGCCCATTTAAAAAAAATTGGGTTGTTTATCTTTTTGTTGTGAGCTTCCACTTTTTTTTGGGGTGTCATGATAGTGAATCCATTTCTGAGGGTGGTTTTTCAGTCTCCATGGGCATCAGATTTTCCTGGTTTTTGTTTTGTTTTAGTAAAATCATTTGTTTAATCACTTGATAGCACAGTGGTTATGCAGCTTCATTTATGCTCTGGAGACAACACATCTAAATACCACACCACAGACAAATACTAAAATAAGGATCAAGATCAGAGTTTAAAGTCCACTTCTCATCCAGGAATCGAGAGTAATAAATTAAACCAAGAAAAGAGATTTCATCCCCAATAAGAAGACATCAGAGATTTATTTGCTTGCATTTTTAGTAATAATAAAGATTCCAGAGATGTCTGCAGTGATGTAAGCACAACATTCCTCCCATAAAATATCATATGTTCCGCTGTGAGAGGTCAATATTTTTTCTTTTTGGGTCTTCTGAACCACCACATGACGAATTTTAAGAGCCTCCCAGGCAAGGAGTTCAATCACCTAGATGGCATTGTATGACACTTCTGCTATGCTCTGAATCATAGCAGTAGAATTCTCCTAGCTTCCTGAACCTTTTATAAGCCAGTATTGAAGAGAACTGAGGAGAGTGAAAAGCAGTCCAGAACTCCCTTAGACCAGATAAGGTTTGGTTCTCAAATCAAGCTCCTGTTTTTCTGCTCTTTTAAGTTATCTAAAGATGTCTTTGACAGGGGAAACTGATGGTCCAAAATGAACCTGAGTGATTCCAGGCATCATTTTACCTAGGAACCAAGTCTCTACCAAGTTTGCAAATAACAGCTAGTAGGTTGTTTTTTTTAATATACTTTTTTATTTTTAAAAGAAACTTGGATTACATAAATGTTACCCAAAAAATATAGGGGATTCCCATATGCCTTGCTCCCTAGCCCCCCCATATTTTCCCACATCAACAACATCCTTCATTAGTATGGTACTTTTGCCACAATTGATGAACACATCTTGGAGCATTGCCACTAAGCGATGATTATAGTTTACATTGTAGTTTATACTCTCTTTCGCACATTTTTGCAAGTTATTACAAGATATACATTGGCCTGTATCTGTCATTGAAATTTCATTCAGGATAATTCCCAAGTCCCAAAAATGCCCCCAAATTACACCTATTTTTCCCTCTCCCTCCCCTCAGAACCTCCAAGTGGCCACTGCCTCCACATCTATGATAAAAATTCTTCCATTGCTAGGATCACAACAAGTCTACAGTAGAACAACTGTAAGTGTACTCTAGTCCACCGTCCAGTCCCCAATCCTGAGGATTCTGTAATGGTGATGCCCACTCCACCTCTAATTGAGAGTGGGCTTAGATCCCATGGGGCAGATGGATGTGACTTTCTTGCTTGCAGTTGCAGACTCTCTCTGTTCCTTGAGATGGTTGTCAGTCATCATCTCCTTGTTAGTTGTCCTGGGTGAGTCCAATGAACTGGAGAATGGGTGTTGCAACTCTGTTGAGATTCAGGACCCAACTGGCACATGAACAGATAAAAGATTTAAGTCTCTTGGACATACACCTATCAACTCTAGTACTAACTATAGGTTCAAATAGAAGGGGCAGAAGAGTCATGTATAGGGAAAACACAACTGAGTTCAACTCCAACACACTGGGGGGCACACATTCCAAAGCAGTGCCCACTGGCAGGGTGCAAAACTCCTGAGCTGTCTGCCCTGCCTATAGTGTCTGGATGTTTCCAGAGTCCCAGGAGCCCCATTACTTTCAGTAATATTCTCTTTGGCAGTCAATGAGTTCCTGCTGAGATGTGCATAAGTGTAACCTCTGAAATGACCTCGAGACTCACTTTGAAGTTTCTTAGTCATGTAAACTCAATTATCCTTACCCTTTCCCCCTTTTGGTCAAGGTCTTTTTCCAGTTGCATTACTCATTGGTGCTTGGTAATAATCCCTCAGTGCCAGGGAGGCTCATCCCTGCGACTCATGTCCCACACTGGAAGGAAGAGAATGCATTTATATGCTGATTTTTGGCTTAGGGAGAGGCCACATTTGAGCAACAAGGAAGCTCTTAGGAGGGGTATCAGAATTGGGGGATGCATGGGAAGAGGTTCACCTGGGACATACCTCTAAGGCATATGAATGTATTCAAGTGTTCATGGGGCATTGTCACAGTGGGTGGAGATCCACACAATAACCAAAGAAATATTGAATTCCCATCCTAGAGAGCTCTGCCACATTCTCTAATGGGACAGCAAGAATTCTTCGAGTACAGGGGCGGTGACTAGTGAAGGAGGATGGACCATTGACAGGCCCTTGATTGTGATGACTGTACTTATGAACCTTTACTTTTGAAATTGAAACTTAGCATAGAATTATAGGGTGCCTAAGTATTATGTTCAGTAGGCTTTTTAAGAAAAATGTTATTATGGTAAACTATATGTAACATAAAATTAGCCATTTTAACCATGTTTCAGTGTACAATATAATGGCATTTATTACATTCATGTTGTGCAACCATCACCATTATCTACTTCCAAAACTTCACACCAAACATAAATTCTGTTCCCATTAATTTAAACAATAAGTCCCCATTCCTCCCTTTCCCTAACCCCTGGTAACCTCTAATCTACTTTCTGTCTGTATGAATTAGGCTCTAATCTTTATTGTTTCTTTCTTTCTGCTTACTTTGGTATTAGTCTGCTCTTTTCTAATTCTTCAATGTGACAAGTTAGATTATTGATTTGAGATCTTCTTCTATAACATAGGCATTTACAGGTACAAATTTCCCTCTGAGCACTGCCTTTGCTGCATCCCATAAGTTTGTTTTTTTTTTTTGGAACGCAAAAGTGTTTATTAGAATAAAAATACAGTATCCAACATTAAAATTATTTCACATCACATGTAGGTTTACCTTCATTCGTTTCTTTAATGCCATTACAGTCTTTGTTTTAAGTAATTTGCACACCTGTAACAAATCTTAGCTTACCAAAGAGGCAATGTACCTATTAGATGTTGAACATCAAAATTTAGGCATGGGAACTGATAGTTATACCCTATTACACTAACTATTTCTGTAGAATTTGGAAAGAGAGGAGAATTAGATTTAAATAATTTAGTTCAGATGAGGTAAGTTGTATGAAAAGGTTTTTAGTAGCAAATATCACCAATGTTGAAATTAAGAATATTAAAAACACTCATGGAAAATTCACTTAAATGTTTGCATAGTCCAGGTTATTATTTTTTTTTTAATTACAAATTACCAAAATTTCTTATTAGAAAAAGAGACAATCTGGTTTCACTAGAGATTTGTGTGTGTTGTAAGTCTTTCTCATTTAGAAAAAAGAAATGGTACAAACATCTACAGCTCTATTGAATAGAAAAAAAAAATTAAGGTTAGAACGAGCATTTTAAGCTGCCTTTTGAAAAGAAAATTAAAAACAGAGGTAGAAGGTTAAATATTAGTGGCCAAGTTACTCAAGTGACATTTTTGTCTTGGTATACATTCACCAAATTTTTACTCTTGAAACAAAGCAGTAAAGAAGCTTTAGGAGTAGGGAGTAAGACCTAGCACAGGTTATTTTCTTTATGTCAAAGAATAGTGATAAAAAATAAACCAGGCTTAAGACCCCTCTGGTTAAAGATATGATTGTTTGAAGCACTACAGTTCATGCACTTTTTTTTTTTTTTTTTTTTTAAAGATTTTATTTATTTATTCATTTATCCCCCCCTTGCCGCTTGTGCTCGCTGGGTCAGCCAACCATGCCGCGTGGGCGGGCCTGCCCTCACCAAGAGGCCCTGGAACACGGAACACAAACCGGGCCCTCCCACATGGCAAACGGGAGCCCTACTGATTGAGCCACAGCCGCTTCCCATAGTTCATGCACTTTTTAAAGCAGGAGAATGAACCTTGCCCTTAAGCTTCCTAGGTTTATTTGAGATCAAGCCACAAGCCCCACCAGGCCTGGTCATTCGAAGTAGGACTGTAGGGTGCCTCGGCGCCGGACATCACAGGTCCAGCAGTGGAAGCCTCCTCCCAGGGAGTTGGCGTTACGAATGTTAACCTTAATGGCACTGACACCCAGCTTTTCAAACATCTTTTGAATTGGAACTTCATTGGCATCCACCATGACACGCTTTTCATCCAGCATTAAGACATTCATGGAAAGCCATTTGGATGACATCTAGAGTGGGTGATCATCTGGGATCACTGGTATCGGAGGAGTAACTATGGTCCATCCTGCTTTCTTGAAAAGATCAATCTGGTGACACGGTTGGTCAGGATTGGAGAGCACAAGACCAGGTCCAATGATATTGAAGGTAGCATCAATATGCATGGGATTAGGATCTTTAAAGGAAATGATATGCACTCTGTACTCTGGAGCAAGATGCCTACGCATCCATTCAATGCCCAGGTAGTTTGTAACCTGGCTTCTCTGTGCAAAAATATCTCTTCCAGCTCGAATGAAGTCAGCAGCATCAAAGCACGGCTCAAATTCAGTTGTCACAAATTTTCCCTGAGCAGCCAATTTGTGTCTGTCTTCTACAGAACGGGTGGGGTAATCCTTATCAAAAAGCTCATTTGCCATTGTGGGCTTAGGAGCCGTTGTCCACTTGGCCCCACGATGGAAGTAGTCTTTGATAATTGACCGTTATGCACGGTACTCAAAGAAGCGAGCACGCCATGCCATGGGAGCCTCGATAATCTCATTTCCCACAACTATCAGGATGTCTCGAGGCATTGCACCGTATAAACCCGTAGACTCAAAATCAGGAGTTTTATAGTTCACTGACCAGTCAATGGGGTCAGGTCTCCTCACTGTCACTCCTTCCATTTTTAAAATATTGCACATTTCTTCAATTTCAGCAACAGCCTTTTTCAAATGTTCTTTGGGAAAATAATCACCTCCATGTTTCTGGTAAAAAGGCCAGTATTTTTCATATGTGTTGGCCTTCACCTCCACAGTGAATGGTGGAACACAGGCGTTTTCTGCTGGCCCCACTATCACTTCCTCTAAGGGGTCCCATTCGTTGTAAGAACAGACAGGGCAGTCCTTGGGCAGAAGTTCAGTGCCTTGTCATCAGCTGCACAGGAGTTCTGGGAGGAAGCCGTAGCTGCCTGGGTGCTCTGGAAAGTTCTCTGCACCCATCCTGTTAAGGTTCTTCCAAGCCGCAGCATCGCCCCGCGCTGGCCGGTCCACGAGCAGAATGCTTCCGACGCTCGGCCCCAGCAGCCCACGACTCCCGAGAACGCGCGGGGAGTGGGATGCATCCCGTAAGTTTTGATATGTTGTGTTTTCATTTTCATTCATCTCTATGTATATTGTAATACATATTTCTTCTTTGACTCGTTGGTTGTTTAAGAGTGTGTTGTTTAGTTTCCACATATATATGAATTTTCCCATTTTCCTTCTATGTTGACTCCTATCTTCATTCCATTTTGGTCAGAGAAGGTACTTTGTAGGATTTAAATCTTTTTTAATTTATTGAGACTTGTCTAGTGGCCTAACATATGATCTATCCTGGAGAATGTTCCATATGCAATTCAGAAGAATGTTTATTCTACTGTTGTTTGCTGGAGTGTTCTCTATACATCTGTTATGGTGTTGCTGAAGTCCTCTATTTCCTTATCAATCTCTGTCTAGTTGTTCTAGCCATTATTGAAAGTGGTGTATTGGGCTACTATTATTGTAGAACTGTCTATTTCTCTCTTCAATTCTGTCAATTATTTCTTCATATATTTTGGGGGCTCTGTGGTTAGGTGCCTAAAAGTTTACTATTTTTTTAGGAGGTACCGGGAATTGACCCAGGACCTCGTACATGGGAAGCAGGTGCTCAACCACTGAGCTACATCCACTCCCTAAAAGTTTACTATTGTTATATCTTGTTGATGATTTGACACTTTCATCAATAAATAATGTCCTTCTTTACCTCTTATAATAATTTTTTACTTAAATTCTATTTTATCTGATGTGTTAGTATAGTCATCCCTGCTCACTTTTGGTTACTATTTGTATGTAATATTTTCCCCACATTTTCACTTTCAATCTTAAGTAAGTATACTATAGACATCATATAGTTGGATCATGTTTTTTAAAAATCTACTTTGCCTATCTCTGGCTTTTTTTTTTTAAGATTTATTTATTTACTTTTTTTTCTTTATTTATCGCCCCCTCACCCCAGATGGTTCTCTTGTCTGTCTGCTCATTGTTTGTGTGCCTTCTCCAGGAGGCACTAGGAACCAAATCCAGGACCTCCCACATGACAGGTGAGTGCCCAGTGGCCTGAGCCACATCCACTCCAATAGGCTGTGGCGTCTGCTGGCTTGTGGCAACTGCTCGTTGCGGCAGGGGTGGCATCTAGCTTGTTGTGGTGGAAATGGCTTCTGGCTCATTGCGGTGGGGATGGCGTCTGCTCCTCTTCTTATAGGAGCCATGGGGACCCAAACCCAGGACCTCTCATGTGGTTGAGCCACATCTGCTTCTCTATCTCTGGCTTTTGATTGGGGAGTTTAATCCTTTTGGATTTAAAGTAATTACTGATAAGGAAGGACTTCTGCCATTTTGCTCCTTGTTTTGTCTATGCTTATATGCTTTTTGCTCCTCATTTCCTCCATTACTGCTGTCTTTTGTTTTTAGTTGATTTTTTTTTCTTTCTATATCTTGTATGGCCCTCAGGAAAAAAGGGAAAAAAAGCACTAATGAGTGTCTATGTCATCCTATGGAGAATTTCAATCTTTGGTCACAGCATTAAGAGTCTTGGATTCAGTCCCACAAGTCCTTTTTTTTTTTTTTTTTTTTTTTTTAAGATTTATTTATTTACTTTATCCATTTTAAACCCCCCCTTCCCCATTTGCTGTTTTGTGTCCATTTGCTGGGCAATTCTCTGTGTCTGTTTCCTGCCATCTCTTCTCATCCTCCTCCTCCAGTCTTCACCAGGATTCGATCCTGGAGACCTCCGATGTAGGAGAGAGGTATTCTGCTGCCTGTGCCACCTCAGCTCCTGGCTTCTGGAGCTTTCAGAGCATCTCATCATCATCCTGCTGCATGGCTCCCCGGGCCTGACGGCTCAGCAGCACACAGAGCCTGGCAGCCCATGCACCTTCTATATATATATATTTTATTTTACCAGGAGGTCCCGGGGATCGAACCCAGGTCCCTCCATATGGCAGACGGACGGCCAACCATTTGAGCCACATCCGCCCCCCACAAGTCCTTTCTGAAATGAAATATTTGATTGGTTTTTATAGTGAATCATTTGCACTCTTTTCTTACTTCCTTTTGTGTATATCTTTTAGATATTTTCTTTGTGATGGGGATTACACTTAATTACCTAAATTTATAACAATCTAGCTTGAATTGTCAGCAATTTAATTCCAATAGCATACAAAAATTCTGCTCCTATACAGCTTTGCCTCCATTTATGTAGTTTATGTCACAAGTTGCATCTTTATACAGTGTACTCATTAGTATAAATCTATAATTCTGTTTTATGCATTTATCTTTTAAATCATGTAGGACATAAAAAGTGGAGTTACAAACCTAAAAAATACAATAATACTGGTTTTTATATTTGTTCATCTTGTTTCCTCTACCAGAGATCTTTATTTCTTCACATGACTTTGAGTTACTGTCTAGTGTTCTTTCTTTTCAACCTGAATGACAACCCTCAGCATTTCTTGTAGGGCAGGAGTAGAAGTAATGAATTCTTTCAGCTTTTGTTCATCTCAGAATGCCCCAATTTCTTCCTCATTTTTGAAGGACACTTTTGTCAAGTACAGAATTCTTGGTTGACAGGTATGTTGTTGTTGTTGTTGTTGTTTTTAATCTCAGCACTTTAAATGTCATCCAACTGCATTCTGGCTTCCCTGGTTTCTGATGAGAAATCCACTTAATCTTGTGGACTGTTTTACTGTTCAGTTATCATGTGTCTTGGTGTGGACTTCTTTGAGTTTATCCTACATGGAGTTTGTTGAGTTCCTTGGATGTGTAGTTTCATGTCTTTCATTCAAAATGTGAAAGTTTCAGCCAGTATTTGCTTAAATATTCTTTCTGCTCCCTTTCTGTTTTCTCCTTCCAGGACTCACATAATGCCTATGTTCATCTGCTTGATGGTGTTCTACAGGTCCCTTAGGCTGTGTTTGCTTTTATTCATTCTTTTTCCTTTCTGTTCTTCAGACTGGATATTTTCAATTGCCCTATCTTCAAGTTAGCTGGTTTGTTCATCTGCCTGCTCAAATCTGCTGTTGAAAGCTGTAGTGAATGTTTCATTTCAGTTACTGTACTTTTCAGCTCCAGATTTTCTGTTTGGTTTCTTTTAGTAATTTCTGTTTCTTTATTGATATTCTTATTTTGTTCATACTTCATTTTACTGTTTTCCTTTAGTTCTTTGTTCATTGTTTCCTTCAGAATTTTCTGCATTTTTAAGTTTTTATAAAGTCTTTGCCAGTAAGTCCAATGTCTGTGCTTCTTCATGAATGACTTATATTCATTTATTTGTGGTCCTTTGAAAGGCCCATATTTTCCAGTTTCTTTGTATGCCTTGTGATTTTTTTTGTTGAAACCTGGACTTTTGAGTATTATAATGTAGTAACTCAGAATATCAGGGTGTGCTGTCTTTTTTGTTGTTGTTGAAAGCTGTCCATAGTCTATTTGTTTAGTGACTTTTCCAAACTATTTTTGCAAAGACTATATTCCTTGTCATCTGTGGTCATTTGTGTCTCTGATCCTTTAGCTTATGTTCCTCTAGTGTTTTGACAGAGATTTTCTTGAATATCAGGAGCTAAAGGACAAAAACAAAAGAAACAAATAAAGAGAAACTAACTAATGAACAACAACAACAACAACAAAAAACCCTACCTGTCTCAGTTTTTGAAGGTTTGTTTGGTGCTAGGGTATTCCTTCAACATTTAGCCAGGCTTGTGCTGAGTCCAGAGATGTGAAATCTTAGGGTTTTCGCAGCAGGTGTCTTGCCCTGGATATTCATGTGATTTTCTAAATTTCCCAGTATACACAGGTGATTTTAAATGCTCTAATTTCCCAAAGACACTCTCCCCAGCTTTTCCTTCCAGGATATAACTAGTGTATTGAATCTCTTAACCATAGCCTTTTGCTCCAGGAGATTGTGTACTGAACATTTGCCTTAGTGTTTTTGATTGATGCTTGACACTTTCCCACCCTGAGTGAATTATGAGACAGGTGAAACAGAGATGAGTGCCTTGCATCAGTCCTTAGGTAGCCACTAGACATATATACAGTAGTTTTCAAGAAGGTCTGCTCTGATCCTTCCAAAACCAGGGACCAGGGTCTCACACTGGAAACTTGGGCTGACACCTTCAAGACTGCTGCTATGTCATGTTATCCAGGACATCTACTGATTCATTACAAGAAACAGTGCTGGGCATCTCCTAAAGGAAAATATATACAAACTCAAGAGTCACTGGTGTGTATGCTTTAGCTAATTCATGAATAAATTATAGCCATGTGCTGAACTCATACTAGTGAGTGACTGAAAATGAGAAAAACCATATCAAGAATAAGGGCTTTAAAGAAAAAAAGAAGGCATATAGAAAGGAAAGGAAACAGTAAAACTGTTTCTTTGCAAAAATTACTGTCTAGGTAGAAAATATGAAGGAATCACAAACAAGCAACTAGAGAAAGCAGCAACTAGAGCTAATACCTGAGTTTGAAAAGGATTCTGGATACAAGCTCAACACACAAAATAAATTATATTTCTATATACTAGCAATGGATACTTAGAAATTAAATTTTAAAAAATACTATTTATGATATCAACAAAAATATGAAATACTTAGAGATGAATCTGACAAAAGTATACATGACTTGTACACTAAAAACTATGAAGCATTGTTGAGAGAAATTAAAGAAAACTTCAATAAATGGTAACACTCTATTCCTGGACTAGAAGATTCAATAAACTGTGACAAAGAACAATGTTGGAGGATTAAGTCTACCTTATTCAAGATTTACTATAAAGCTACAGTAATCAAGAGAATGTGGTATTGACATCAAGATAGACAAATAAATCAATGGAACAGAATACAAAGCCCAGGATTAGACCCACATGTTCATGGACAACTTATTTTTAACCAACGTGCAGAGGCAATTCAGTGAAGAAAAGATAGTCTTTTCAATAAATGGTACTAAAAAAATAGAAGCTAAACATATAAGAAAATGAACTCTGATCCATAACTTCTACCTTCTACCATACATAAACATAACTCCAAATGGAGTTACAGTTCTGGAGGCTAAAAGTTCAAAATCAATTTCACTGGGCTAAAGTTAAGATGTTGGGAAGGCTGGTTCCTTCTGGAGGCTCCAGGGAAGAATCCATTTCCTTGGCATTTCCAGTTTCTAGATTTGTATTCCTTGCATTCCTTGGCTTATGGCCCATTCTTTTCTCTTCAAAGCTAGCATCCCAGCATCTTCAAACATCTCTCTGCTTCAGTTGTCATATGGCCTTCTTCTCTTTCACCCTCTTATAAGGACACTTCTGATTACATTAATGCCTACCCTAATAATTCAGGATAATCTCATTTCAAGATCCTTAACTCCATCACATGTGCAAGTCCATTTTGTCATATAAGGTAACACTCATAGGTTCTAGGGATCAGGATGTGAATATCTTCTGTAGAAGCATTATTCCATCTACCATAGTAACATAGTTAAACTTAGACTTCAAACAGCAAAAAAGGAAAGAAGAGAGGAAAGTGTTGGGGATTGAATCATGTCCCCCACAAAAGACATATTCAAGTCTTGACCACTGGTCCTGTGGGTGTGAACTAATTTTCAAATAGGACTTTTGAAGATGTTATTATTAGTAAGGTATGCACTTATTTATGAATAGGATCTTCAATGATCCTATTTAGATAAGGACAAAGTCAACCAGAGTGGACCTTACTCCATATGACTGGAGGCCTTCCTTATAAGCAGAGGAAATTCAAATGTAGTCAGTTCAGTAAAGGCAGAAGTAGAAGCCAGAGAGAGGTCACCATTGCCATCACCAGAATGCTACAGACTTTGGAGAAATCATGGCCTTATCAACACCTTGCTCTTGGACTTCTAGCCTCCAAAACTATGAGACAATAAACTCTTGTTGTTTAAGTCATCCATTGTGTGGTGTTTGTGATAGCAGCTGTAGAAAAACAAGGGAGAAAGTAAAGAAGAGAATAGATGAAAGCTTGACTATCTGAGGTTCTTGGGTAGAATTTTTCTATACTTCATGTAGTCATTTTATTGGTCCAACAGTCTTGGGTGTAAGTAATCTTCTTCTGAAGATTGTCTACTTCTGGAGGGTTCTTTAAACTCCTCAGCTTGAGGGCTCTATTACAGATTCTTTTTCAGTGATTCAATAATTGTTGATTCTTTTTTTTTCAAATTTTCTACTTTATTTTATTATAATTTTTATCCCTTATACATATATATTTTATTAGAGAAGTGGTGAACTTATAAAACAATCATGCAAATGTGCAGATGATTTTATTTAAACTGAGAAATATGAATCCAAAAATCAATCCCTTGAAGTTTCACTTCTGTGTTAGTTGTTAATAATACCATATAGGGTCCTTAACATTAGGGTTTGAGAGATATATTTCTTTTTTTTATTTTCAGTTTTTTTAAAAATAATTTTTTATTTTTTTATTTTTTAAAAGATACTTAGATTACATGGGGGTGGATGTGGCTCAAATGGTTGGGCGTCCGTCTCCCATATGGAAGGACCTGGGTTTGATCCCTGGGACCTCCTAGTAAAAAAAATAAAAAAAAAGAAAAATATGGAAGGCACGTGGGCTTCCAGGCCCTGTACACAGGTGCTCTGCCAGGCCCTGCACGCAAGTGCATTGTCAGGCCCCGCGAGCAGGTGAACCCCCCAGGCCCCGTGCATGGATGAGCCACCAGGCCCCGCCGAACCATGTAGCAAGATGATGACGTAACAGGAGAGTGACACAAGGGAGAGCCAAGACGAAACGCACAGAAAAACCAGGAACTAAGGTGGCACAGGCGGTGGGATGCTTCTCTCCCACATTGGAGGTTCTCAGGATCAAAACCTGGTAAAGACAGGAGGAGAAGGATGAGAAGAGAGGGCAGGAAACAGACACAGAGAATTGCCCAGTGAATGGACAGAAAACAGGAAAAATGGGGGGGGGAGGGGTAAAAATGGATAAAAGTAAATAAATAAATCTTAAAAAAAAAAGATACTTAGATTACATAAATGTTACACAAAAAATATAGGGATTCCCATATGCTGCACTCCCCACACCTCCTACACCCTCCCACATAGACAACATCCTTCATTAGTATGGCACATTCATTGCAACTGATGAACTCATCCTGGGGCATTGCCACTGATCATGGACCATAATTCACATTGTAGTCTACACTCTGTCCCACACAGTTCAGCATGTTATGGGATGATATAAAATGGCCTGTATCTGTCATTGCAATGTCATTCAGGACAATTCCCAGGTCCCCAAAATGCCCCCAAATTACACTTGTTTTTCCCTCTCCCTGCCCCCAGAGCCTCCAGTGGCCCCTACCTCCACATCAATGTTGTAATTTCTTCCATTGCTAGAATCACAATATGTCTATAATAGAATACCAGCAAGTCCACTCTAGTCCATAGTTCATTCCCCAATCCTGAGGATTCTGGGATGGTGATGTCCACTCCATCCCTAATTGAGAGGGGGCTTCGATCCCAGACAGTCAATGGATGGGTCTGTCTTGCTTGCAGTTGTAGGCTCTCTCCTTTCCTAGGTGTGGCAGTTTGATGTAATTATGAATTCCAAAAATATAATTGAATCATGCTTGTAAACTGATCTGTTAATCTGGGCATGATTAAGTTAGGATTAGGGTGTTGAGCCCCACCCCTTGGTGGGTGGGGAATCGAATATAAAAGGCAAGGCAAAGGACAGTTGAAGCGGTCTTTTGAGAAGCAGTTTTGATGTTGGGAAGAAGGCCCCAGGAGAAGAGAAGCAAGCCGTTTGCCTGATCGTCTACAGCTGGCCTTGTGGAGGAAACAGGAGCTAAGCCCGGAGAGTAACGCAGCCCCGGGAAGAGAGGAACCCCAGAAGTCTGAACCCTGGCAAATGCCGGCAGCTGTCTTGCTCTAACACGTGGCAATGGACTGTGGTGAGAGAAGAAACTTAACGCTTTATGGCCTGGTATCTGTGGACTTCTACCCCAAATAAATACCCTTTATAAAGACCAACCCATTTTTGGTATTTTACATTAGCACCCCTTTGGCTGACTAATACACTAGGTATGGTGGTTGTCAATCCTCACCTCCTTGTTAGTTGTCCTGGGTGAGTCCAATGAACTGGAGAGTAGGTGTTGCAACTCCACTGAGTCTCTGGACCCAGCTGGCACATGGACAGCCCAAAGATTTAAGTCTCTTGAACGTACGCCTAAAACTCCAGCACCACTTTTAGGTTTAAATAGAAGGGACAGATGAGCCATGTGTATGGAAGCCATAATTGAGTCCAACTCTATCACTCTCAGGAGCACAAACTCCAAAGTAGGGCCCACCAGCAAAGCACCAAACTCCAGAGCTATCTGCCCTGACCATAGGACCTGGGTGTCTCCAGAGCCCTCAAGGAGTCCCACTATTTGGGGTAGTATCCACTTTGCCTGTCTATGAGATCCTGCTGAGATGTGCATAAGTGTTACCTCTGAGATGACCTCCCGACTCATATTTCTATCACATCTTTTTCAGAAGACTAAGTCTCTAGGTACTAGATCATACAAAGATTGTTTAAGAGTGTAGAAGAAGGGCTGCTCATATCTGCTGATAATAAGACTGGGTATTTGTGTGGACCTCCTTGTAGTAGTATGAAGTCTAGATTTGGAGGTGATATTCCTAGATGAATTGGCCAGCCTATTACCAACTCATAAGTGGAGAATCAATGAACCACATATGGAATTTATCTCATTGATATCATGATCTCATTGATTATTTCATAATTTAAGCCATAGAATTCAAGTCTCTGGGAGTTTTGTTAATTTGAGTTTAGGATTTCATTTGTTTTGCTTATCGTTTCTGAAGATTGCATGTGATATAAATAGCGAAGTTTCTTTGTAAGTGGCAAAGCTTTGAAACTCTTTAATAATAGTCCCATTAAAATGGGTGTCCTTGGGGGAGTTGTTACTTGGTGAGTATAGGCTGTTTGTAAATTTAGGAGAAAATTGTTGCCCCATCAGTAGTGAGAAAGGTTGGAATTCCCCAAATTGAGAACACAAAAACAAGTGGGTATTTTTTGCTACAGTTAAAGCCACCACTCTTTTCAATCTATCCTGAGAATAAGCAAACAATGTCCAGGACATACGTAAAATGCCTTATGAGGGTTTTTGCATGAAATCCATTTTGGAGGTTTTCAAAAGGACCTTGAAGTTTGGGCTCCAGCTCATGTCCTATCTCTAAAGTTTTACAGGATTATGCTGGTGACAGATGAGACATGAACCAGAGTCATTCTCAGCAATTTTAGTAATGTTTCCCCACCAATGCTGATTGAGTACAGTGGCTGTTTTAGTTTCCTAGGCTGCTCAAGCAAATACCATGAAATGGTTCAGCGTAAACAATGGGAATTTATTCAATCATGGTTTTGAGGCTGGGAAAATGTCCAAATCAAGGCATCATCAAGCTGCTGCTTTCTGGGAAATGCAAATCAAAACCACAACGAGGTGTCATTTAATGCCTAGGCTATCTATAACTGAAAATGCCATTAATTTGCAGCTCCTGCCCAGTGAAAAAGCTTGAAAAGCCATCTTTCCTAAAACCAGATACTCACAGACAAAAAAAAAAGAAAAGAAGACTGAAAAAAGTTTGGTTGTTAAATGATCCAAGGTAGTTAGTCCAAAGTATGCTAGTGTCAAAGAAACCTAAACTTTTCAGTCCTTAGAGCCAGCTTGTGACACAGCCTTTTCGGGCCTATTCCCATCCTCTTCCTAGGAACTTTCCCTTAAAAATATATTACAAAGTGACAAAGACAAATAGAGTAAGACAGATTTCCAAAAAGAATACAAGTTTTTTATATCTGATCATATAATGAAATGATTCATAAAACTAGTTCCTAATTAATAGGAGACAAAATAAGTTCAACCTATGGGGAGCTCAACAAGAAGTATTCAGAATTTGGCCCAATGTAGTACTTAAGTCACTGTTATGGTCACAGAGACCCCCAGCAATGGGAATCTCAAGGAGCTCCTAAGGAGTGTGCTATCCAAGGCCTTGGGTCTTGGTGATGAGAAGGCCTTGATTAGTTCTTGGTGGAAGCAGATTGTCAAATGCTGGCTTCCTGAAAATTTTACCAAAGCAAACTGTTGATAAGACAAGGTTGAGTTTATTCTTACTGTGGTAAAGGAGAGTACTACCTTGACAGGTTTGTAGTAATGTCTCAATGTGGGGAGGGCAAAGTCAGGATATTTATGAGGTTTTGGAGGATTGTTTAAGGTATGTAGTTCAATATGATGGCTTGATTAGGATTGAGTAAAGATCATGGTATAATTGTTTAGGATTTCATGGACACAGCAAAACAAGAGCTATGAAGCAAGAGCTTTGAAAAGTCTTGGGGATCAAATAGTCATTTGATACTATCTACTGAAAAAGTGACTCTCATCTAGATGGGTTTTCAGGAAGCTCCTGAAATGAACAAAAATTTATTTGTGGCATAAGAATAGACATATAGATCAATGGAATTGAATTAAGAGTCCAGAAATAAACCCTTACATTTATGGTCAATTGATTTTTTAAACAATTTATTGAAGTATATCATTCATACATGAACATACATAAACTATAAGTGTTCAGTAAACATCATGAGCTTACAAAACAATCTTGAATAACATCATACAGGGCTCCCACACATCACCCCCCACAAACACCCTGCATTGTTGTGAAACATTTGTTAACAAAAATCATGAAAGATCATCATCAAAGTATTACTACCAACTATAGTCCATATCTTCCTTCCCTATACATTTTTTTAAGGATTTATTTATTTATTTACTTTTACCCATTTTACCTCACCCCCCATTTTTGCTGTTTTTGTGTTCATTTGCTGGGTGACTCTGTGTCTGTTTCTTGCCCTCTCTTCTCATCCTTCTCCTCCTGTCTTCCACTGGGATTCAATCCTCGGAACCTCTGATGTGGGAGAGAGGCATCCTACCACCTGCGTCACCTTAGTTCTTGGTTTTTCAGCGCGTCTCATCTTGGCTTTCCCTTGTGTCACTCTCCTGTTATGTCATCATCTTGCTACGTGGCTCACGGGGCCTGGTGGTGCACCTGCGCACAGGACCTGGTGGCCAACGTGCCTTCTATATTTTTCTTTTTTAAAATTTTTACCAGGAGGTCCCAGGGATTGAACCCAGGTCCCTCCATATGGGAGACGGATGCCCAACCACCCGAGTCACATCTGTCCCCCTGCTATATCTCTTAAAGTTGACCAAAGATACCCAAAGTTACAGTCTTTTCCCATACAGGATGGTCATATAATAAATCAGGCTTAGTTTATCACCAGCATTCCAAAAACCAGACCTAGGGAGAAAAACTAGATCTGGGGACACATGCATGGTTTCTAATAGAGTGAATGTTTAGCCTACCCTAATTATCAGAAAATCAGAACAGTGAGAATATTCTCAATATGGTCAATTGATTTTTGACAAAGATTCCAAGATAATTCAATGGGGGAAAGAATAGTTTTTTCAATCAATGGTGCTGAGAAAATTGGATATCCACTTGTAAAAGGATGAATTTGGATTCTAACCACATACCATATGTAATAATTAACTCAAAATATATCATAGAACTGAGTATAAGCTCCCAAACTATTAAACTATTAGAAGAAAACAGGAATATATTCTTTATGACTTTGATTTAGGTGATGATTTCTTAGCTACAACAACAAAAGCACAAGTGATAAGAGAAAAATTGGATAAATTTGATTTATCAATTTTAAAAACTTTTACACTTCCGAGAACATCACTAAGAAAACTAAAAGACAATCCATAAACTTTAGGAGAAAATATTTGCAAATCATATAATTTGATAAGGGACTTGTATCTTGAATATATAAGAACTTACAACTCCACAGTGAAAAACAAATAACCCAATTTAAAAATGGACAAATGTTTTGAATGGACTTTCTCCAAAGAAGATACATGAATGGTCATTATGCACATGAAAGAATGCTCAATATCATTTGTTAGTTGAGAAATGCAAATGAAAAGTGCCACCTAGAATGGTTATAATAAAACAGACAGATAAGGATTGGCAGGAACGTGAAGAAATTGGAATCTTTTTACATTTCTGGTGGGAACATAAAATGGTGCAGCTACTTTGGAAAGCATTTTGGCAATATCCTAAAATGTTAAACATAGAGTTACCATATGGTCCAGCAATTCTACTCCTAGGTATCTGCCTAAGAGAAATGAAAATACGTTCACATAGAGACTTGTATGCAAAATTTTTATACAAGTATTATTCATTATAGCCAGGAAGAGGAAACAACACAAATTTCCACCAACTTATAGATGGATAAATAAAATGTAGTAGACAGAAAGTAGCTTAGTGGTTGCCTAGGGCTGTCAGGGGGAAGATGGGGACTGACCACAAATGAATATAGGTTCCTTTTTGGGGCTTTTGATTAGATTACTTCAGTAAGGCATGACCCTGGGTGGGTCTTAATCCTTTTACTGAAGTCCTTTATAAATGGGATGAATATGGAGAGAGACATGGAAATGGAAAGTCAAGAAAGCAAGAAGCTGAAATCAACAGAACCTGGGAGAGAGAAAACCACAGGAACTCAGAGAGGAACCCATAGAAGCTGAGATAAAGCCACAGATAAAGCAGCCAGAAGCTGAAAGAGGAGAAGGCAGAGACCATCAGAGGCTGCTATTTGCCTTCCCTTGAAATAGAGAGGTCCAGGATTTTAACAGCCAGTCTTCAGGATGTGGCTCCTTGATTTGGACACTTTTCTCAGCCTCAGAACTGTAAGCTTGCAAGCCAATAAACCCCTATTGTAAAAACCAACCTATTTCTGGTATGTTTTTGGCAGTTTTAGCAAACTAAAACACCACTTTTTGACTATTATGAAAATATTGTGATGAATATTTGCTAACAAGTCTCTGTGTGAACACCTATTTTCACTTCTCTTGAGTAGATAGCTAAGAATTGAATGCTGGGTCATATGGTAATTCTATGCACCACTTTACATCCCCACCAACAATGTGTGAGGGTTCCAACTGGCAATGGGCATTTGATCTTTGAGAAAAAAGGTCAGTAGAATCCCTGGAAATTTTGAAATGATCTTTCTCTTTTCTTTTTTTTTGATTGTGCCCATTATATACAAGTAAATTAAATGCATGAATAATGTGAGTCCTTTCTATGTGTCCTCCCCGACCCTGTGGTAGATTGAACTGTGTACCCTCGTTTGGACACATTCTTGGTCTTTGTCCTTATTCTGGTGAGTGTGAACTCATCATAAATAAGGTCTCTTCAAGATGTTACTTCAGTTAAGGTGTAGCCTAACTGGGTTGGGCTTTAATCCAGATTAATGGAGTCCTTTATAACTGGAGTGAAAGTCAGACAGAAAGAACCCAAAGGGAGCAGCCAAGAGCTAGAAGTCAATGGAACCTGGAAGAGAGAAAAGAGGCCTCATGTACATTGCAATGTGACAGAAACGCCAAAGAACCTAAAGATCACAGGTAACCAGCCCCAGAATGCCATAGTCTTCAGAGCGAAAGCATTACCTTGCTGATACCTCGGTTTTGTACTTCAAAACTGAGTCAATAAATTCCCACTGTTTAAGGCAATGCACTGTATGTTGTTTTAGCATCCGGGTAACTAAAACACCCCCTTTAAATTCTCTCCCTCTATTTCATCAACCAAAATTGGTGAAAAATTTTTTCACTCTTCTAAACTAGCCTACACACCAGATTTGGGAACCACTATTTTAAAGCATCTTCCAACACTAAGGTTTAATGATTCTCTGACTTATCCATTCTTTCTTAGTGCTTTTCTTCTCTGAACTTCCTGACATGTTCTCTAGTTGATGAATGTATCTTTATTACCTTGGGGAAAATTAAAATTTTAATAGCAGACACAAATGCAAATTTCACTATTTTTAGACTGCTGCTAAGTCTCTAAAGAATAAAATATTAGCACTCTGAAAGGATAGAAACACATAATTAGTGTCAAAGCAAAGATAAGTGACTGGAAGAGGTGCAGATGTGTCCAATCCTTTCTAAGGTCCCTCCTTAGACCCTCAGGATACCTACTTCTGCCATGAGACTTTGCTGAACACCCACTTTAATCCAATGTATGGACACCTTTCTCATATTACCGGACACTAGTAAACTTCTTTCTCTATTGGAGGATGGGGTCCTTTTACCTCCTAGAGCTCCTTTAAGTTTGGCAGTGTAGAAGGGGAAGCCCTGATGGCATTGGAGGGTGTCAGAACAGTGGGGAAACTTCCTCTGATTATAATCATTTAGTAAATATTTATATCAGGCCCTCCAGACTCTGACTGTGCTATGACTTCAGGACAGTGAAATTTTAGGCAAATAATGCACTATAAAAAATTATAACCTGGTAGATTTTGCAATAAATATTCATGAAATTTATTGTTTACAATACTCTTGAATAAAAGTTTCACTTTGTTCTCATCTATTTGAGCAAATTAATGTCAACAGCCCTTGTCAATGTTTTTTACACTGAAACTAAGCTCTTTAAAAACTATTAAAAATTCCACTAAATAAATTCCATACTTCTTCATTTGCCTTTTGAAAGAGTGAAGTCAGCAGGAAGGAAGTTCTTGCCAGCATCTTTTCAGGATCCCTCCTGCTACCCTTCTTTTGCCTCCAATATACCCTTGCTAACCCTT
Source organism: Tolypeutes matacus (assembly GCA_026826555.1). NCBI lineage: Eukaryota > Metazoa > Chordata > Mammalia > Cingulata > Chlamyphoridae > Tolypeutes > Tolypeutes matacus. The sequence continues at coordinate 3,380,885 of JAKSZT010054562.1, forward strand.
TCTAACATTTCATTTCCAGAGGGAATATGCAAATAAAAATTTTTATTGTAGAAGAAATAATAGGTTTATTTCAATAAAAATTCTGATTAGAAGGCAAATACTACACAGTGTGTTTCTCTATTTTCTAATTTTAATGAACTTTTTTGTTGATTCTTCTAGCAGATTCTTATTAGGTCTTCCATAAGAATTTACAATAAAATATATGCTAGAAAAATATTTCCTTTATTTTTATCTTACTGTATTCCAAAAATTCATTTATATGACACATGTTTATTAAACAGCTATCCTAAGCTAAATATTAGAGGGATACAAAGATGTAAAATTTGCTGGCATAGCCTGGAGGTAATACCAAATTTCTTTCCTTTCTTCTCTCCCATCTCCCTTCCTCATTCTACCTGGGTGTTCCTTTCTTCACATTTTGTTTCTGTGGGATTCCTATGGGATTTTCTTTTTCACCACTGTGAGGCAGGTGAAAAAGGAAGGCTACTCTCAATTTCAAGTTCCCAGTTCTGACCAAATCTACTTTAGGTCTTTTTTAAATGAACATTATCTTTTATTTCCCCCATTATTTTCTTGAAATAATTTATCTTTGGCTCCCACTTCTTTAACATCAAGATGTTAGGATATAGGCTGAAATTTAGGTTTGGATGGATTTAGGGAGATGGAGACAAGGAGAACACTCAGCTTACTTTTAGTGTTGAAGGCTATTTAACCTATACACTAGCTTGGATTGTCCCAAAATGTAGAGTCTCAGACAAGGGCTTACAAGCAGGTGTTTTATCTGGGGGAAATAAATAGAGGGAATAGGAGTTGGAGCACTGGGAATATGAAACAAGGCAGGAAGGAAATCCATCCAAACCATGAATTATTTAAATGGTTCCTGCTGTGGGCAACCAGGTGGGAGGATAGGTATGGGGTAAGGCCTGGGGCTCAGTTGTCCTCAGGGCCTCTAAGTAATTATGTAGAATGTGCCTTAGAATTAACTGCTAGGGAGACAGAAAAAGGGAGTATTTATCCACAAACTCCTGTCTGCCCCTATATTGAGGGTCCTTTAGGTGTGCCAGAATGGCTGAGAGGCTTCCAATGGACTCCCAAATGTGTGGTAATAGTAATAATGTCTGGAAAAAAGCAGAAGAGCCTTGGTGCAGCTGAAACAAATTGCAGGCAGGCTACACCTTCCTGCATCTTGTTGTGGGAACAATTCTGAAATGAAAACTGGGCCAAGAGGATGTAAGATGAAAAAGAAATGATGTCCAACATAGTCTGCTTCTCTAGCCTAGGCAAAAGAAGATCTTAGTGGTTCAAGCCCATTGTACCAGAGGACTTTTGGGTTTGGAACAAAAGCCTCATGGTAACAAAGACCATACATTTGCCTGGCCTTGTCTTCTCTGCATATACATCTCCGGGGAATCTGGCAAGGAGGTTGCAGCAAAGGCATGATAAAATTAGGGCATCTGTGATTCCGGTCTCTTGCCTTCTCTCAATCTCATTCTACTTAATAGGCATGTTTGAAATAAACCATGCCCCTTAACCTCAAACAGCATAATTATTTCTTGCATATTGTCAACTGAAATGTTTTGTGATTGTGATGGTTTGAAGCTATATAGGCTCCAGAAAATCATTTTCTTAGAGCTAATCTATTCCTGTAAGTGTAAACCTATTCTAAGTAGGGCCTTTTGATTAGGTTACTTCAGTAAAGCATAGCCCAGGGTGGTCTTAATCTTCTTACAGAAGTCCTTTATAAATTGGAATCAGTAGAGTTGCAGAGAAAACCCCCCAGAAGCTGAGAGAGAAGGCCCTGGGAGCCAGAAGCTAAAATCAATGGAACCTGGAAGAGAAGGGAGAGACCAGCAGATGCTGCCATCTGCTTTGCCATGTGACAGAAGAGTCCAGGATTGTCGGCAGCCAGTCTTCTGGGAGAGAGCATTGCCTGATGTGGCCTTGATTTGGACATTTTTTCTCAGCCTTGAAACTGAAAGCTTGTAAACTAATTAATTCTCATTGGTATATTGCTTTTGGCACCTAGCAGTCTAAAACAGTGACTGTGGGTAACTGTTAAATAATATAGAGTATAGTCTCCTACCTTGATGAATATACCTTCATTACAACAAAGTTTTTGAAACTGTGTTAAGTTATGATTTTTACATTACTGAAAATCAGGAAAATATCAAAGATGATATTTAATTATTAATGTGTATGCTTGGATGAGTAATCAAAAATGTGTAATTCATAAATTACATACTAAAATAATAACAAAATAAAAACATTTATATTTATATGCATTATTCTATAAAATGCCTTCATTTCAGAAATTCCATCATCAATAACTTTGAAATCCTTTAAAAGGATCCTTTAAGTAATATTCATGTTATTAAACAAATTTAAAAAAAGAGAAAAAAAATATTCGTATTATTATCTCTCTTGTTATATCCATTTTAACACTTTTGTTGAGGTATAACTAACATACAATAAATTGCACATATTATGTACATGCCTGTGAAACCACCACAACAATCAAAACATGAATATATCACGAACATATCCATCATTCTCCAAAGTTTCCTCTGTTACACCTTTGTAATCCCTCCTTTCTGCTCCTCCCTGTCCCACCATTTCCAGCTTCCACCTCATCTCAAAGCAAACACTGATCAACTTCTTGTCACTATAGATCTGTTTGCATCTTCTGGAATTCTATATGACTGGAATCATAGAGTATGTACTCTTTATTGTGTGGTTTCTTTCACTTAGCATAATTACTTGGAGATCCTTCCATGTTGTTTTGTATATTCCATTGTATGAATAGACAATTCATTTATTCTGTTGATTGACATTTGCATTGTTTCCTACTTTGGGCTGTTACAGTTAAAACTGCTATATAATATTTATGTGCAAGAGAAGTAAGGACATATCATTTCATTTCTCTTGGGAAGATACCTAGAGTGGAATGGCTGGACAGGTCCATGTTTAACTTTTTAAGGAACTGCTGAACAGTTTTCCAAAGTGGTTGTAACATTTTGTGTTCCACAAGTAATGTGTGAAAGTTCAAGTTCTTCCATATCTTTGACAACCCTAGGTATGATCAGTCTTTTTAATATTAGCTATTATAATAGGTGTGTAGAAGTGTAAGCATTCCAGATGCTCTTTTTTTTTTTTTTTTTTTTTTTTTTTAATTTACCGGGAGGTACCGGGAATTGAACCCCGGTCTCTCCATATGGTAGACGGACGCCGAACCTCTTGAGCCACATCTGTTTCCCTGAGATGCTCTTTTTAAAAAATATTTTTTATTTTTTTCCCAGAGAACTGTCATGAAGTATAGCCAAAGCCCAATGACTATTTGTGGCCTGCCCTCCCACTCTTTTACTGGTAACCCGATGCTGAGTGACCTTGCCTCTCACATTGATTTTTCCCAATAATTAAACTTCTAGAGATCAATGTAAGAATGCTCCACAGTTAGGCATTTTACACAGCACCACTTCAAGATAAGTCTGTTTCTCTGGTTTCAATCACCTCTGAAAAGAATAAATCTGGGACTAGCATCTTTTCCTTCACCCTCCAAAGATTATAGTAAATCACTAGACCAGATTTTTTTCATCTTTTCCCTCTGCAGTTCTCTTTAAGCTTCTGTCTTTTTAATTTCAGCTGTTCTAACAGTTGTATAGTATAATCTCATTGTGGTTTCAAAGTGTACTTCCCTAATAACTAATGATGTTGGGCATCTTTTCATATGTTTACTTTCTTTGGTAAAGTCTCTGTTCAAATCTTTCACTTACTTTTTATTGAGTTATATATTTCCAATTTGCTGAGTTTTGAGAGTTCTTTATATATTCTGGACTTGAGCTTTATCTTAAAAGATGTATAATTTTCAAGTAATTTCTCTCAGACTGTAGCTTGTCTTTTTATTCTTTAAACAGTGTCTTTTAAAAAGCAGAACTTAAAATTTTGATGATTTCCCCTATATCAATTTTTAAAAATGCATTGTGCTTTTGGGCTTGTATCTAAGAAATATTTGTTTAACCCAAGGTCACTAAGATTTTCTTTGCTCTATATTTTCCTCTAGAAATTTTATAGTTTTAGGTTTTACATTTTTGTCTATAATCCATATTTAGTTAAATTTTTTATATGGTGAAAGGTATGGACTGAAGTTCTTCTTCTTTTTTTTTTTTTTTTTGCATGTGGCTCTCTAATTGTTCCAGAACCATTTGTTGAAAGGACTATCCTTTCTCCACTGAATTACTTTTGCATCTTTGTAAAAAATCAGTTTTGCATACATATATGAGTCTAATTCTGGACTTTATTCTTTTCCAAAGATTTATTTGTCTATCTTGATGCCTCTACCACATCTCTTGATTACTGTAGTTTTATACCAAGTCTTGAAAACAATTGGTCTTGGTCTTCCAACTTTGTTCTTGTTTTACAAAGTTGTTTTGGCTGTTCCCGTATGAATTTTATTTTATTTTATTTTATTTATTTATTTATTTTTTTAAAGATTTTATTTATTTATTCATTTATGCCCCCCTTGCTGCTTGTGCTCGCTGGGTCAGCTAACCATGCCATGCGGGCGGGCTTGCCTTCACCAGGAGGCCCCGGGAACCGAACCCGGGGCCTCCCATATGGTAAACGGGAGCCCTACTGATTGAGCCACAGCCGCTTCCCCCCGTATGAATTTTAGAATCAGCTTGCTAATTTCTACAAAAAAAGGCTTCTGGGATTTTGTTTGATATCACACTGAATCTATAGATCAAACTGGGGAAAGTTATCATATGAACATCTCTCTAATAATTAGGTTTTACTTATTATATCTCAGAATTGTTTTGTAGTTTTCAAAGCACAAGCATTGCACTCTTTTATCAGCTTTTCCCCTTAGTCTTTCATATTTTTTAATGCCATTATAAATGGTATTATTTTTAATTTTAGTTTCCAATTGCTCATTGCTAATATATAGAAATATATTTGATTTTTGTATATTAATCTTGTATATTGCAACATTATTAAACTCACTGATTAGTTCTCGTTGCTTTTTTAATATATGCCATCAGATCCTCTATATAGATGATCATATTGTATGCAAATGAGGCCAGTTTTATTCCTTCTTTTCTAGTGTAGCTGCCTCTTTTTTTTCTTTTCTTTTCTTTTCATTGCCTTAACGCTCTGGCTAGAACATCCAGCACCATGTTAAATAGAAATGGTGAGACATTATTGTCCTTTTCCTGAATTTAGGGGAAAAGCATTTTGTCTTTCACCATTAAGTATGGTATTAGCTGAGATTTTTGTAGATGCTCTTTACCAGGTAAAAGAAGTTCCCCTATATTCCTAATTTATTGAAAGCTTTGACCAGGAATGGATGTTTGATTTTGTCATGTGCTTTTTCCTGATCTGTTTAGATGATGGAATAGTTTTTCTTTCATAACATTAATATACTAAATTAGAGTGATTGGTTTTCTAAAAAAAATTCAACCTTGCATTCCTAAGATAAACCCCACATAGTAATGATATATAATTCTTTTTATATATTGTTTAATATGATTTGCTAAAATTTTGTTTAGAATTTTTATAACTATGTTTATGAGGGATATTAGTCTCTAGTTTTCTTTTTTTTTGTAATATGTTCGTCAGATTTTGGTATAAAGGTAATGCTGGCCTCCTAGAATGATTTTTGGAATATGTGCTCCTCTTCAATTTCATGGAAGAGGTTTTTTTTTTTTTAAGAATTAATATTAAATCTTCTATAAATTCACCAACTAGAAGCTAATTGGGCATAGAGTTTTGTTTTTGGGAAGATTTTTAACTACAAATTCAAATTCTTCAGTAAATATAGGGCTATTCAGGTTATCCATTCTTTTCTTTTAAAACAAATCAGTTTAATTGATTCATATTAATAAAACATACAAGTTATCCAAAGTGTACAACCAATGGTATTTGGTATAATCACATAGTTGTGCATTTACCACTTTAATCATTATTAGAGCATTTTCATTATTTCAAAAATAATAATAAACAAAAACCAAACAAAAAAACAAGAAAATCCCTCACCTCTCAATCTTTGTATGCTTCCCCAAGTGTGCATAGATGATGTTTTTGGCTATTTTATCCAAAGTGTATAATCAATGGCTTTTAGTGTAATCACATTGTTGTACATTCATCATCTCAAAAATTTTAGAACAATTTCATTACTCCAAAAAGAAAGACTCCATATCACTAAGCATTCCTTCCTCAGATCTACATAACCACTAATCTCCTTTCATGCTTATAAATTGATTTATATTTACATTTCATATAAATGGAATCATACAATATGTAGTACTCTGTGTTTGGTCCATTTTTTTTTCTTGAATGAGTTTTGGTAGTTTGTGATTTTAAAGGAATACGTCCATTTTGCCCAAGTTATCACATTTATTTCATTATGTTTTTCGTATTTCTTTTCATATCCATAGTACCTGTAGTGATGTTACTTTTCATTATCAATATTGGTGATATGTTTCTTCTCTCTTTTTCCCTTTGCCAATCTTGCTAGAAGTTTGTCAATTTTATTGCTCTCAAAGAAATAATTTTTGGTTTCATTGGTTTTCTCTATTGTTTCTGTTTCCCACTTCATTGATTTCAGCTCTTTTCTTTATTATTTGCTATTTCTTTCCTAGTTTTTCTTTTTTTTTTAACTTTATTTTGTACATTTAATAATTGAAAACACAAACAATTAAAAATTAAAAAGTAAACTCAGATGAATAAATATATACATTTCTCAATTAAATCTAATGAATACATATAAATTTTTTTTGAATCAAACAATATATTACACAATATATTTGGTTCATTGTAATGCATTCATACAGTATTTGTCCTTTTGTGTCTAGCTTGCTTCACTCAACATAATGTCCTCCAGATTCATCCATGTTGTCATATGCTTTTTGACTTCATTTCTTCTTACAGCTGCATAATATTCCATCATGTGAATAGACCACAGTGTGTTTATCCATTCCTCTGTTGATGGACACCTGGGTTGTTTCCAACTTTTGGCAATGGTGAATAATGTTGCTATGAATATCGGTGTGCAGATGTCTGTTCTTGTCACTGCTCTTAGTTCTTCAGTACCACCCAGTAGTGGTATTGCAGGGTGACGTGGCAAGTCTATATTCAATTTCCTTAGGAACTGCCAAACAGTCCTCCATAATGTTGTACCATCCTGCATTCCCACCAACAGTGAAGAAGTGTTCCTATCTCTCCACATCCTCTCCAACACTTGTAGTTCTCTGTCTTTTTAATAGTGGCCATTCTGATAGGTGTGAAATGATATCTCATTGTAGTTTTGATTTACATTTCCCTAATCATGAGTGATGTTGAGCATTTCTTCATGTGTTTTTTTGCCATTTGTATTTCTTCTTCGGAGAAATGTCTATTCAAGTCTTTCACCCATTTTTTAATTGGGTCATTTGTCTTTTTATTGTTGAGCTGTAACATCTCTTTATATATCCTGGATATTAAACCCTTATCAGATATGTGATTTCCAAATATTTTTTCCCATTGAGTCGGCTGCCTTTTCACCCTTCTGACAAAGTCCTGTGAGGTGCAAAAGTGTTTAATTTTGAGGAGGTCCCATTTATCTACATTTTCTTTTGTTGCACGTGCTTTGGGTGTAAGGTCCAAGAAACCACCACCTACTACAAGGTCTTGAAGATGTTTCCCTACATTTTCTTCCAGTAGTTTTATGGTCCTGGCTTTTATATTTAGATCTTTGATCCATTTTGAGTTGATTCTTGTATAGGGGGTGAGATAGGGGTCCTCTTTCATTCTTTTGGTTATAGATATCCAGTTCTACCAACACCATTTGTTGAAGAGACTGTTTTTTCCCATCAGCGTGGGCTTGGTTGGTTTGTCAAAAACCAGTTGACTGTATAGGTGAGGGTTTACTTCTGGATTCTCAATTCTATTACACTGATCGATGTGTCTATCTTTATGCCAGTACCATGCTGTTTTGACCACTGTAGCTTTGAAATATGTTTCAAGGTCAGGCAGTGAAATTCCTCCCACATGGCTCTTTTTTAGAATACTTTTGGCTATCCAGGTGCACTTACCCTTCCAGATGAATTTGGTAATTGCCTTCTCTAATTCTGTAAAGTAAGCTGTTGGGATTTTGATTGGTATTACATTGAATCTATAAATCAGTTTGGGCAAGATTGACATCTTCACGATATTTATTCTTCCAATCCATGAATACGGAATGTCTTTCCATTTGTAAGTCTTTTAAAATTTCTTTTAGCATTGTTTTGTAGTTTTCTGCATATAGGTCCTGTACTTCTTTCGTTAAATTAACTCCTAGGTATTTGAGTCTTTTTGTTGCTATTGCAAATGGAATTTTCTTCCTGATTTCCTCCTCAGATTGTTCAGTACTAGTGTACAAAAATGTTACTAATTTTTGCATGTTGATCTTGTATCCTGCCACTTTGCTGAACTCATTTATTAGTTCAAGTAGCTTTGTTGTGGATACTTCAGGATTTTCTAAATACAGGATCATGTCATCTGCAAAGAGTGAGTGTTTTACTTCCTCTTTTCCTATTTGGATGCCTTTAATTTTTTTGTCTTGTCTAATTGCCCAGCTAGAACTTCTAGTACAATGTTGAATAACAATGGTGACAGTGGGCATCCTAGTCTTGTTCCTGATCTTAGGGGGGAAGCTTTCATCCTTTCCCCACTGAGTATGATGTTGGCTGTGGGTTTTTCATATATTTCTTTTATCATATTGAGGAATTTTCCTTTTATTCCTATCTTTTGAAGTATTTTTATCAAAAAAGGATGTTGGATTTTGTCAAATGCCTTTTCTGCATCTATTGAGATGATCGCGTGGTTTTTTCCCTTCAATTTGTTAATGTGGTGTATTACATTGATTGATTTTTTATGTTGAACCAGCCTTGCATACCAGGAATAAATCCCACTTGGTTGTGATGTATAAGTCTTTTGATATGCTGTTGGATTCGATTTGCAAGTATTTTGTTGAGAATTTTTGCATCTATGTTCATTAGAGTGATTGGTCTGTAATTTTCTTTTCTTGTGGAATCTTTATCTGGCTTTGGTATTTGGGTCACGTTGGCTTCATAAAATGTGTTGGGTTATTTTCCCTCCTCTTCAACTTTTTGGAAGAGTTTAAACAAGATTGGTGTTAATTCTTTTCGAAATGTTTGGTAGAATTCACCTGTGAAGCCATCTGGCCCTGACTTTTCTTTGCTGGGAGATTTTTGATGACGGATTCAATCTCCTTAATTGTGATTGTTTTGTTAAGTTCTTGTATTTCTTGTTGTGTCAGTGTAGGTTGGTTATGCATTTCTAGAAATTTGTCCATTTCATCTAGGTTGTCTAGTTTGTTGGCATATAGTTTCTCATAATATCCTCTTATGATTCTTTTTATTTCTGTGAGGTCATTTGTAATTTCCCCCCTTTCATTTCTGATTGTATTTATTTGCATCTTCTCTCTTTTTTTCTTTGTTAGTCTAGTGAGGGGTTTGTTAATTTTATTGATCATCTCGAAGAACCAGCTTTTGGTTTTGTTGATTTTCTTTATTGTTTTTCTGTTCTCATTTTCATTTATTTCTGCTCTAATCTTTATTATTTCTTTCCTTCTTTTTGCTTTGGGGTTGGTTTGCTGTTCTTTTTCTAGTTTCTCAAGTTGTTCAGGTAAATCTTTGTGTTTAGCTCTTTCTTGTTTTTTATTATAGGCATTTAGGGCTATAAATTTTCCTCTCAAGACTGCCTTTGCTGATTCCCATAAGTTTTGATACGTTGTGTTCTCATTTTCATTTGTCTCAATATATTTACTGATTTCACTTGGAATTTCTTCTTTGACCCACAGAATATTTAGTAGTGTGTTTTTCAGTCTCCACACATTTGTGAATTTACTTTTTTCCTGTCTGTTATTGATTTCTAGTTTCATTCCATTATGATCTGGGAAGGAGCTTTGTATAATTTCAATCTTTTTATATTTATTGAGAGCTGTATTGTGACCTAACATGTGGTCTATCCTGGAGAATGATCCATGGACACTTCAGAAAAATGTATAACCTGATGAGTTTGGATGCAGTGTTCTGTATATGTCTATTAGGTCTAACTTATTGATCATATTGTTCACGTTCTCTGTTTCCTTCTTCATCTTCTGTCTAGTTGTTTCATCTAACGATGTGAGAGGGGTGTTGAAGTCTCCAACGATAATGTAGAAATGTCTATTTCTCCCTTCAATTTTGCCAGAGTTTGTCTCATATATTTTGGGGCACCCTGGTTAGGTGCGTAGATATTTATGACTGTTATACCTTCCTGGAGGATTGTCCCTTTTATTAATATATAATGGCCTTCTGCATCTCTTATAACTTTTTTGATTTGAAGTCTGTTTTGTCTGATATTAGTATAGCTTCCCCTGCTCTTTTCTGTTTACTATTTGTGTGGAGTATCTTTTTCCAATCTTTTACTTTCAGCCGGTTTGTATCCCTGGGTCTGAGGTGAGTTTCTTGTAAGCAGCAAGAATGCTTACAAACATGTTGTAAACATGGATGGCTCATGTTTTTTAATCCATTCTGTCAGCCTGTATCTTTTGATTGGGGAATTTAATCCATTCACATTCAATGATATTACTGAAAATGCACTATTTATTTCCTCCATTTTATTTCTTTGGTTTTCATATGTCATCATATTTTTGTCTCTCTTTTTACTCTTTTGGTTATCCTTTCTACTTTTCTTTCTTCTATACTCTCCTCCAGGCCTCTCTCTCCTTAGTTTTTCTTTTAGGGTAGAAACTGTGGTCATTAATTTGAGACCTCAATTAATTTGTAAAGTATTTGTTTAGATTTATTAATCTCCCTCTACACACTGCTTTAGTGACATCCTAAAATTTTATTTATTTTTTTATTTTTAAAGAAGCTTTAGATTACATAAATGTTACATAAAAATACAGGAGATTCCCATATACCCTTCTCCCACACTTTCCTCCATTATCAACATCTTTAATTAGTGTGGTAATTTGATACAATTGCTGAACACATTTTGAAGCACTGCTACTAACCATGGTCTGTAGTTTACATTATAGTTTTCCCTTTGTACCACACAATTTTACAGGTTTTGACAAAATGTATAATGGCCTGTATCCATCACTGCAATGTCATGCAGGAGAATTCTAATGTCTCCAAAATGCCCTATGTTAACCTATTCCTCCCTCTCCCTCCCCTCAGAACCTCTGGTGGCTACTGCCTTTATATCCATGATATAAGTTCTTCCATTGCTAGAATAATAATAAGTCTACTTCAGTCCATAGTTGTATTCCCACCTTATGTTTGTTCATTCCTCAATCTTGAGGATTTGGGGATGGTGATGTCCACTCTGTTTCTGATTGAGAGAGGGCTTAGATCCCATGGGGCATATGTATGGAATTGTCTTGCTTGCAGTTATAGAAACTCTCTGTTTTATTTTTGGGATGTGTGTTTTCCATCATCATCCTTTTGTTAGTTGTCCTGGGTGAGTCCAATGAACTGGAGAGTAGGTGTTGCAACTCTGCTGAGATTCAGGGCTCAACTGGCCTATGAATGGCCAGAAGATTTAAGTCTCTGGTACATATATTTAGCAGGTATAGTGCTAATTATAGCTTCAAATAAAAGGTGCAGAAGAGTCATGTGTAGGGAAATTATAAATGAGTCTAATTCTGTTACATTGGGGAGCATGCATTCCAAAATAAGGCCCACTGAAAGGGTGCCAAATTCCTGAGACTGTCTGCCCTGCCTATAGTGTCTAGATGTCTCTGGAGCCCTAAGGAGCCCCATTGTTTGAGACACTGTTTACTGTGGCAGTCAATGAGATTCTGGTAAGAGGTGCATAAGAGTAACCTCTGGAAAGTGTTTCTGACTCAGTTTGAAATCTGTTAGCCACAAAAAAACTCATTTGTATTTAATATTTCCCTGTTTTGTCAAGGTCTTTTTCCAAATGCATTACTAGTTGGTGCTTGGTAATAGTCCCTTGAGCCAGGGAGGCTCATCCCCAGGAGTCATGTCCCACCCCAAGTGGGGAAGGTAGTGCATTTATATGCTGAATTTGGCTTAGAGGGAGGCTACATTTGAGCAACAAGGAGACATTCAGGAGGTAACTCTTAGGCAATATATAATACTAGGCTAAGTTTCAATTTCAGAGGAACAAGATTCATAAGTACAACCATCAATAACAAGGGACTGGAGTAATGGTCTGTCCTCCTTTGCTAAGTACTGCCTATGTACTTTGGGAGTTCTTGCTGCTCTATTAGAAAATGTAGCAGGACTTCCCAGGATGGAAATTCAATATTCTTTCGGTTATTGTGTGGCTCTCCACCCAACGAGACAACACCCCATGACCACATGAACATATTGATATGCCATAGAGGCATGCCCCAGGAGCACCCCTCCCCACACATCCCCCCATCACTGATACCCCACACCAGTGATCCTCCACTGCCAGTTGTGACACTTCTGTGATTCAAAATCTCCCCCAAAACAAAGCCAAATATAAACAAATAAAAATAATAAGAAAATATAATAATAAATGAAATAAAAAATAAAACATTTTATTCATTGTGTCTTTCATTACTGTAAAATCTGTTGTCTTTTATGTTCATTGACAATTTCTTCCATATTTTCTCCCAGTGTCTTTTTTTCCCCCTTTATCTTCAAAGAAGCTTTAGGTTACAGAAAAGTCACATAGAAAATATAGGAGATTTCCCTATACCTATATCCCTCCCCCACTCTCCCCTATTAATAACATTTTACATGTGTATGGTACATTTGTTACAATTGATGTACAAATATTGAAGCATTGCTACTAACCATGGCCAACTGTTTACATTATAGTTTACATTTTGCACCATTCACTTTTATAGGTTTTGACAAAATTCAAAATGGCCTGTATCTGTCTTTGCAAGATCAAATAGAACAATATCAATGCCCTAAAAATGCCCTATGTTCCATCTACTCTATTCTTCCCTTCTCCTCCCCTTGGAACCTATGGCAACCACTAAGTTTCAATTTTTGAAGAATAAGGTTCCTAGTTACATGCATTGATATTGAGGGCTTGACATATTGGTCTGTTTTCTTTTATTAGGCACTGCCTATGCTCTTGAGAGATTCTTGCCCCTCTAATTGAGAATAAAGCAGTACTCACCAGGATAGGAGTTTAATATTTTCTTGTCTATTGTGTGGGTCTCCAATCCACCGAGATAACACATTATGACAAGATGAACACTTTCATATTGTGTAGAACCATACCCCAGGTGCACCCTACCTGCACATCCTCCCACCCCTGACACCCTGAACCAGTAACTCTCCCCTTCCATATTTGCACAAAGAACAGTTTCACCATTGTAGTTTTAACCACAGACCTACAAATCCCCAGAGTCAACTGTTCCTTCCTCCAGCCCTCCACTCAGTTCCATGGATAGTCCAACCCAACCCCCCACTCTACTCACCCTCACATTCCAGCACTGTCAAACCCAGTCACATCTCTGCACCATCACCCCCATCCATTGCACAGCCACTCCCTTCCACCTTATCATAGATTTTGTCCATATTGAGCATCAGCTCACAACCCTCTACTCCTTTTCTGTCTCCTGATAATCTATCTTCCAGACTCTAGCTCTGTGAGTCTGCTCAATTTGCTTAAGTCATATCAGTGACATCATGTAATATTTGTACTTCAGTGACTGGCTTACTTCACTCAACATAAGGTCTACAAGATTCATCTATGTTTTCCTGTGTGTTAATACTGCATTCCTTCTTACAGCTGAGTAATATTCCATTGTATGTATACACCACACTTTGCTTACCCATTCATCTGTTGATGGACACCTGGGTTGCTTCCAAATTTTGGCAATAGTGAATAATGCTGCTATGAACATTGGTCTGCATATATCTGTTCGTGCTCTGCTTTCAGTTCTTCTGAGTCTATACCCAGAAGTGGGATTGCTGGATCATATGGCAGGCCTATAGTTAGCTTCCTAAGGAACCATCAAATTGTCCTCCACAATGGCTGCACCATTATACATTCCCACCAGCAGTAGATGAGTGTTCCCTTTCCTCCACATCCTCCTCAACATTTGTAGTTTTCTGTTTTTTTTAATAGCTGACCGTATAAAATAATATCTCATTGTAGTTTTTTTTTTTTTTTAAAGATTTATCCATTTCATTTATTTTCCCCAACCCTCATCATTCCTGCACTTGCTGTGTGTTCTTCTGTGTCTGCTTGTCCTCTCCCCAGGCCCTACCAGTAACCTATCCTGGGACCTTCCGGAGCAGAGAGAGGCTGCTCAATCTCTTGCACCACCCCAGCTCCCTGATCTGCTGCTTCTCTCACTGTCTCTTCCCTGCGTCTCTTTCTTTTGTTGTTGCGTCATCTTGCTGCACCAGCTCTCCATACAGGCCAGCACTCCATGCGGGCCAGCACTCTGCGTGGGCTAGCTCCCTGCATGGGCCAGCTTGCTTTTCACCAGGAGGCCCCGGGATTCGAAGCCCCAGACCTCCCATATGGTAGATGGGAGCCCAATCACTTGTGCCACATCTGCTTCCCACTCATTGTAGTTTTGATTTACAGTTCCCTAATAGCTAGTGATGTTGAGCATCTTTTAATGTGCTTTTCAGCCATTTGTATTTCTTCTTTGGAGAGGCATCTGTTCAAATCTCTTGCCCATTTTTAAATAGGTTGTTTGTCTTTTCATTTTTGAGATGTAGGATTTCTTATCTAATATATGCTGGATATTAGGCCCTTATCAGATAGATGGTTATCAAATATTTTTTCCCATTGAGTAGGCCATCTTTTCACTTTCTTGACAAACTCCTTTGAAGCACAAAATTTTTTAATTTTGAGGAGGTCCCATTTATCTATTTTATCTTTTGTTGTTCATGCTTTGGGTGCAAAGTTTATGAAACCATTGCCTACTTCCAGATCTCGTATCTTCTAGGAGCTTTATGGTCTTGGCTCTTATATTTATGCCTTTGATTCATTTTGAGTTAATTTTTATATAGGGTGCATGAGATGGTGATCCTCTCTCATTCTTTTTGATAGAGATATCCAGTTCTCCAAGCATCATTTCTTAAAAAGGTCATTCTGTCCCAGTTGAGTGGGCTTCATGGCCTTGTTGAATATCAGTTGACTCTATTACGTGAGAATCTGTATCAGAACTCTCAACTCACTTCCGTTGGTTAGTTTATCTATCCTTGTGCCAACACCATGCAGTTTTAACCACTGTAGCTTTGCAGCATGCTTTAAATCAGGGAGCATGATTCTTCCATTTTCATTTTTCTTTTTCAATATATTTTTGGCTATTTGGGGCCCCTTGTCCATCAAAATAAATGTCCTAGTTAGTTTTTCCAATTTAGTAAATAAATGCTGCTGTAATTTTTATTGGGATTGCATTAAATCTGTAAATTAATTTGGGTAGGACAGATATCTTAACGATGTTTAGTCTTCCAATCCATGAACATGGAATTTTTTCCATTTGTTTAGGTCTGCTCTGACTTCCTTTAGCAATGCTGTGTAATTTTCTGTGTACAAGTCCTTTACATCTTTAGTTAAGTTTATTTCTAGGTATTTGATTCTTTTAGTTGCTATTGTAAATGGAATATTTTTTCTTGATTTCTTCCTCAGATTGCTCATTATTTGTGTACAGAAATGCTACTGATTTTGCATGTTGATCTACCCTGTCACTTTACTAAACTTGTTTATCAGCTCTAGAAGCTTTGTTGTAGATTTCTCAGGGCTTTCTATGTATAGGTTCATGTTGTCTGCAAATAGTGAAATTTTTACTTTGTCCTTTCCAATGTGGATACCTTTTATATCTTTTTCTTGCCTAAGTGCTTGAGCAAGTATTTATAACACAATGTTAAATAAGAGTGGTGACATTGGTCATCCTTGTCTTGTTCCAGATCTTAGAGGGAAAGCCTTTAGAATTTCACCATTGAATGTGATGTTGGCTGTGGGTTTTTCATATATGCCCTTTATCATGTTGAGGATGTTTCTTTCTAGTCTTATCTTTTGGAGTGTTTTTATAAAGAAATGATGATATATTTTGTCAAATGCTTTTTCTGCATTGATAGAGATGATCATGTGATTTTTTTCTTTTGATCTGTTATTGTGGTGTATTACATTGATTGATTTTCTTACGTTGAACGATCCTTGCATACCAGGTATGAAACCTAGTTGGTCATGGTGTATAATTCATTTGATGTGTTGTTGAATATGGTTAGCAAGTATTTTGTTAAGGATTTTAGCATCCAGTTTCATTAGAGAGATTGGTCTATAGTTTTCTTTTTTGTGGCTTCTTTATGTTGCTTTAGTATTAGGGTGATGTAGGCAGCATAGAATGAGTTAAGCAATATTCCCTCTACTTCTACTTTATGGAAGAGTTTAAGCAGGATTGGTGTTAGTTCTTTCTGGAATGATTGGTAGAATTCACCTGTGAAGCAATCTGGTCCTGGGCTCTTCTTAGTTGGGAGGTTTTTGATGACAAATTCAATCTCATTACTTGTGATTGGTCTGTTGAGTTCATCAGCTTCTTTTGTTAATGTAGGCTGCTTGTGTGTTTCTAGAAATTTGTCCATTTCATCTCAGTTATCCATCTTGTTGGCATACAATTTCTCAAACTATCCTCTTATGATACTTTTTATTTCTGTGGGATCAGTGGTGATATCCCTTCCCTTGCTTTTTATTTTATATATTTGCATCTTCTCTCTTTTTTCTTTGTCAGTCTAGCTAAGGGTTTGTCAATTTTATTAATCTTCTGAAAGAACCAGCTTTTGGTTTTGTTAATTTTTTTCTAGTGCTTTTTTTTTTTAATTCTCAATTTCATTTAGCTCTGCTCTAATCTTTGTTATTTTCTTCTTTCTGCTTGCTTTTTCTAGTTTCTCATGGTGTGCAGTTAGGTCTTTGATTTTAGCTTTTTCTTCTTTTTTATTATAGGCATATATGGCTATAAATTTCCCTCTCAGCACTGCTTTTGCTGAATTCCATAGGTTTTGATATGTTGTGTTCTCATTTTCATTTGTTTCAACATAATTACTGATTTATTTTGCAATTTCCTCCTTGACTACTGATTATCTAAAAGTGTGTTGTTCAACTTCCATGTCTTTGTGCCTATTCTGGTTCTCTGCTCCTTGTTAATTTCCAGCTTCATCCCATTGTGTCAGATAAATTACTTAGTATAATTTAAATCTTTCTGAATTCCTTGAGAATTGTTCTGTGACCTAGCATGTGGTCTATCCTGGAGAATGATCCATGTGCACTCGAGAAGAATATATATTCCACTGTATTTGTATGTAATGTTCTGTATATGTCTATTAGGTCTAGATCCTCTAATGTATTATTCAAGGTCTCTGTTTCTTTATTGACCCTCTGTTGAGATGTTCTGTCTAATGGTAGTAATGGTGTATTAAAATCCCCCATCCCTCCTGGATGATATGTAGCACTCCCTTGATCTGCAGATCTCCAGATCAGCTCCCTTGGATAGCTTTTTGCCCTTCCTCCGTTGATTTTGTGAGAATTGAGCCTTGCCTAACTACTTTCTGGAAGACACCATCTTCCTGGAAGTCACCTAAATTTTTTGATAGGTTGTATTTTCATTTTCATTCAATTCAAAATATTTTCTAATTTCCCTTTTGACTTCTTCTTTTACCATGGGTTATTTAGAAATGTGCTAGTTAATTTCCAAATATTTTGGGATTTTCCAGAAATATTTCTGTTATTGATTTCTAATTAAATTCAATTATGTGCAAAGAATATACTTTGTATGATTTAAATCATTTAAAATTTATTGAAACATGTATCATGACCCAGAATATGGTAAATGTTTCATGTGTATTTGGTAATAACATGTATACTGATGTTCTTTGGTAGCATGTTTTATAAATTCAATTAGGTCAAGTTAGTTGACTGTATTTTTCAAATCTTCATATACTTTTCTGTCTACATTTTCTATCAAATATTGAGACCGAGGTATTGAAATCACTGAACATTATTATGGAGTTTTCTATTTCTCCTTTCTGTTCTATCAGTATTTATTTATTTTTAGAATCTATTATTAGGTACATAGATGTAATTGCATAACAATTACATTGTTACATCCTTTTAATGACTTGACTCCTTTATCTTTATAAATGATCTTCTATATCTCTGATAATCCTTATTCTGAAGTCTAGTTTGTGTGGTATTAATAGAGTCACTCCAGCTTTTTTATTCTTTGTTTTAGTGTAAGCATGGTATATCTATTTCCAATTTTTTACTTTTCCACAGAAACTACACAAGCCAGAAGTCAATGGAACATTTTAAAGTACGAAAGAAAAAAACAACTTTCAACCCAGAGTTCTATAACCCATAAAAATATTTTTCAAAATTAAATGTGAAATAAAATAGTTTTTAGACATCTTCAGATAATCAAAACTGAGAGAATTTATTGCCAGCAGACCTGCACTAAGGAAAGGTTAGTTGAAATACTTCAGGCAAAAAGAGCATTATATTAGATGGAAATTTGGATCTATGCAAAAAAAAAGAGCTAATAAATTCAGCAAAAATCAGTGGTGTTCCTATGTACTACTAATGAACAATACAAAGAGGAAATCCAGAAAAATTCCATTTATAATAGCAACTAAAAGAATCAAATATCTAGAAATAAATTTAACCAAACGAACTTTTAACAACAACTAAAGCACCAATTGGGAGGCCAGTTTTAATGCTACCTCTTGCCTCTTAATCTCCAAGTATTCACCAATAGGTAACAGATGCTATTGGATTTGAAGGAGTCTTCTCATAGTCCCTAACATGACTCCCACAGCCCCTGAAAAGGTTGGATAGTGGGTTGATCATTAGCCAACTCCCACCCCTCCCTGTTACCTACCATGAGGTAAGACTGTGGTGTGACTAGAAAACAATGCGTACTCTGCTGTGTGCAGGTCCTGGGGAGTCTTATCATAGCTTGGCCCATAAGGTCTTTTCTGTCTTTCTTCCAAAAAAGCATTATTGTGACCCTATCATTTTGTTAAGGCAAGGCTGACAGATTCAGCTGGTAAAGAAACAACGAGCCCTTTCTAGATTCAGACAACTTATTATTATAGCCTGCTGCAATTTATAGGATAGTGAATCACTCAAATATTACTTTTCTTATCAAAGAACATTTATGCACTTAGACTCCCTCTTTCGAAGGATGAGTACCTTTCATGGATAGTACAATACCTGCCAGTTTAGGTGGTGGCAAGTGGTATAGGATTCCTAGTCCTGGGCCTGGCTGCACAGTCTCAGTGTCTCTGTTTAGTGGATTTTCCTTTAAGGGTCTTTGAAATTGTCATAAAAATCTACCCATTCCAAGTCCATCTTGCTGTCCTCCAGAAAAATCCAGTCTGAAATGCAGAAGGTACATAGCTTAGGCTTTGGGACCATTGATACATGGATCAAGAGCTCAAGAGAGTTTAGGGTTGAAGAAATAAATTTAAAAGTCATTGGTATGTAAGTGGTAGGATGAAAATGGAAACTATAATCTAGAGAAAAGCTATATTGTGAGAAGAGAAGAGACCAAAGAACGCATCCACAGAGACACTAACAGAAATCAAGGAAGCAGCTAAGAAGGCTTAGAAGTAGAGGTCAGTGATGTAAGAAGGAAGATCAAGAACAGGAGGTGTCAAAGAAATAAAAGGCTCCAAGGAAGAGACTGATTCTAAATTACAAATATTTCAAGAAAGTAAAACAGGATAAGAACTGAGAGCAATCATTAGACATTTTAGAAATAATATTATCTGACATTTATTGACCATTTATTACGAGCCAGGTAAGTTCCAAATATTTTACAAGTACTGACTAAATCCTCACAACAATCCGAGCAAACATGCATAATTATCATCCCACTTTACAGATGAGAAAACTGAGTATGTGGAGGTTAAGAATATTGTCTAAGGCATCACAGGTATAAATTGGTTCTTCCATGATTCCAACATAGGCAGTGTCAACCACTATGCTATCAACATAGGGAAATAAAACCAGTGAGGCTAACCTACTCTTTCAATAAATTGAGAGTGAAAGAGACATGAGGGCTGAAAGAAATAATAAAATATGGGATACTTTCCAGTTTTTCCCTCACAGGTAAGTGCCATTTTTGAAGAAGCATGTTTGATGAGAAGAAAATACAAGTGTAGTTTTGTTAAAATTTAGTTACGATAAATGTACCCAAGTGGATCCATCCAGGAGGGGTTGGATATGTGAGTCTGAAGCTCAGGAGAGGCATCTGGGTTAGAGATAGAAAAATTCAAGCTATTAATGGGTATGAGAGCATTTTAAGAAAAAACTTAAAATGAAAACAAAGGCCCTGTGCGACATCTACACGTAAAGGTTTGGCAGATGGATGATTTTGTGAAGGAAACCAAGAAAGAAGGGTCCAGAGATTGAGAATTTCAAGTGCAAAAAGTCCCAAGGGGACAAAATACTGAAAAGAACTGTTTTTCACTACTGCCTTTCTCCAAAATATCAGCTCTCTTTTTAATGAGTACATGGAAATTTGTCTTTGCCTATCTCCTTGAAGCTAGGCATGGCCGTGTGACTTGCTGTGACTAATGAAATGTGAGAGGAAGTGATGTACTTTGCTTCTGGTAGAAACTTTTACGAAGTGGTGGGTGAATCTTCATATATGTATCCGTGCTTTTCCAGATGGTGGAGGCTCCCTCAGCCTGGGCCCCTTGGTAAGGATGGCATAGAGCGGAACCCTCTTCCTCCCTTCATAGATGTATTACTTGAAAAAGAAATAAAAATTGTTTTGAACCACTAAAAGTTTTGGGACTGCTTATTTCTGCAGCATAAACTAGGGATTGTACAATTAAGAATCCATTTTACCTTTAGAAGTGACAGCATGTTAGGACAGAATCTTATGTATTAAAAAATGAATGATTTTATTTCAAATAAAGTTGTCATTAAAAAAAGAATGATGTAATCTAAGCATTTTTTTTAACTTTATTTTGTACATTTAATAATTGAAAACATAAGCAATAAAAAACTAAAAAGTAAACACAGATGAATAAATATATACATTTCTCAATTAAATGTAATGGATACCTGTAAATTTTTTTGTTGTTTTGTTTTTTGTTTGTTTTTTTTTTTTTGTGTGTGTGTGTGTGAATCAAACAATATATTACACAATATATTTGGTTCATAGTAATGCATTAATACAGTATTTGTCCTTTTGTGTCTGGCTTGCTTCACTCAACATAATGTCCTCCAGATTCATCCATGTTGCCATATGCTTTATGACTTCATTTCTTCTTACAGCTGCATAATATTCCATCGTGTGAATAGACCACAGTTTGTTTATCCATTCATCTGTTGATGGACACCTGGGTTGTTTCCAACTTTTGGCAATGATGAATAATGTGGCTATGAACATCGGTGTACAGATGTCTGTTGGTGTCACTGCTCTCAGTTCTTCTGGGTATATACCCAGTAGTGGTATTGCAGGGTCACGTGGCAAGTCTATATTCAACTTCTTTAGGAACTGCCAAACAGTCCTCCATAGTGGTTGTACCATCCTGCATTCCCACCAACAGTGAAGAAGTGTTCCTATC
>JAKSZT010054562.1:3407456-3427456 GCA_026826555.1 Tolypeutes matacus
ATTTTATTCTTTGGTTTTCATATGTCATCTTATTTTTGTCTTTCTTTTTACTCTTTTGGTTATCCTTTCTGCTTTTCTTTCTTCTATACTCTCCTCCAAACCTCTCTCTCCTGTCTTTTTCTTTCAGGTTCTAAGGCTTCCTTTAATATTTCCTGCAAAGGTGGATTCGTTTTTGCAAACTCTCTTAGTTTCTATTTGTTTGTGAATACTTTATATTCACCTTCATATTTGAAGGACAGTTTTGCTGGGTAAAGAATTCTCGGCTGGCATTTTTCTCTTTCAGTTTCCTAATTGTATCATACCACTGTCTTCTCGCCTCCATGGTTTCTGAAGAGAAATCTGCACAAAGTCTTCCTGGACGTCCTTTGTACGTGATCATTTGTTTCTCTCTTGCTGCTCTGAGCATTTTCTCTTCATCTTTTACATTTGACATTCTGAATAATATGTGTCTTGGCATAGGTCTATTTGGATTTATTCTTATTGGGGTACGGTGTGCTTCTTGGACATGAAAGTTCATTTCTTTTGTGAGAATTGGGAAATTTTCAGCTATTATTTCCTCAAATACTCTTTCTGCCCCTTTTCCTTTCTCTTCCCCTTCTGGAACTCCCATGACACGTATGTTGTTGCATTTTGTGTTATTCAACTCTCTGATCCCTTGCTCAATTTTTTCCATTCTTTTCTCTCTCTGTTCTTTTCTTTCTTCAATTTTAGTTGCTCTGTCTTTGGTATCACTTATTCTTTCTTCTATCATTTCGGGTCTGCTGTTGTATGCTTCAAATGTATTTTTTACTTCACCTATTGTATCTTTCATTCCCATGAACTCCGTTACTTTTCTGTTCATGATTTCAAATTCTTCTTTACGTTTGCGCAATGACTTCTTGATATCATTTATCTCTTTAACTATATTCTCTTTCATCTCATTAATTTGATTTTGGAAATGTGTGCTCATCTCACTGATTAGTTCTCTCAAATTCTGCATTTCTTCTGGGACTTTGCTGTATTCCTTTTCTTGGGCCATGTCTTCTATTTTCTTAGTATGGCCCGTAATTTTTTGTTGGTGCTTAGGCATCTGGTTAGGTTGTATTTTACTTAGATTCTCTATCTCTTTCTCTTTTATGGGGTTTTAGTGGCAGGCGGCTGTGAGTTACCACCGCTTTTTGATTTTGGGCTCAACCTTGATTGTTAGGATTGTTTTGCTGGTTGCTCAAAACTGGGCACTGGACCCAGTAATTGGTTGTAGAGCTGTTTCCTAGGGCCTTGGGCAGGGAGGCTATAGAGGCTAGGAAAAGACTCTCTTACTTATTAATTTTCTTATGTGTACTTCCTTGGTCTGTCCGAAGATGGCGCTTGTTGGCTGCTTTCAATTCAATGCCTCGTCGGAACATATTTGTTGTGACACAGACCAGATCCATGTGATAGAGCTTCCTGTCTGGGGGCTAGGAGCCCTGTGATTCAAACTTTCTGAGATAGTTCTCCAGACTTCTCTCGTAGCGTCCCCCTTTTCCCAGTTAGGAAATATTTCCACTCCCTTCTGAATCCTCAACAATCAGTCCCTGTTAGTAGAGGATGAGATTGGGAGGTTTGTATATCTTTAGCCCCTTGCAGTCTCCAAGGCAAACAATGGCGCAGCCCCACCCAGCCTGGAAGGGCTCTTGGGACAGGGCAGACCAAACCTGGGAGTCCAAAGCAGGGTCAGCCGCAGGCTCTCTCTCCCCTCTCCCGTGGTGTCCTCAACAATTAGTCCAGGCTAGAAGAGAGGGAGGTTGCTAGGATAGGATTTCTCCAGTCCTTTCCGGGCTCCCAGGGCAAACCGCCCTGTGGAAGGGTCCGTGGGGCTCTGCAGCCCAAATTTCAGGTCAGAACCTGAGTCAGCCTAAGGCTGTGTCCCTCTTTCTCCCCTTTCTGGGAGTGGCAGATCCCTGAAGCCCCCTTTGTCTGTGGTCGCAGGCCCAGGGGCCCAAGAATTCTGAAGAGTGTGGGGGAGGGTGCCGGCAGCAGCAGAAGCTGCTACTTGCAACTCACAGTTCTGTAGTCGCGATTTCCCTCTTCTGTCCATCTCTCTTCTGGGTGGTGTGCAGCCTTCACCTGGTGACCTAAACCCTAGAAGATCTTTTTCGGGGCTGTTTTCAGCTTGTCCTCTAGCTATTTTTCTGGAGAAGAGATTCTTGTGTCTTACTAGTCCGCCATCTTCCCGGAACTTAAGCATCTTTTAAAATATTAAAAAAAATAAAAAAATAAAAAAAGAATGATTGAAAAGGTAAGGAGTTTGGCAGTAAGGGAAAGGAAAGAGGCAATATAGGAACTTTGTATAACTTGAGGTGGAGTTATGATCAGAGGAACAAATGAAAAAAAAAAAACCTAACACTGAGCCAATGCAAGGAACATTGGGGAGCTGAAAATGTGGGTATTTATTTGGTCAAAACTAGGGCTTTAAAAAATATAAGCCACTGTCTTTTGCTCTTAGTAATATGGTATATGAGGAACGCTCACAGTACGGAATACCAAATAATACTGGGTAAAATGTAGATTGCAAACTTTTAGGTGTACAGCTGAGCTGGTATGGAAATGAGGGAATCTGAGGTCAAAAAATGGCAAGAAGGTATAAATCCAGAAATCAACCCTCGCTATTAAGCCAATGGCTATCCTGGGGCCATCTGCCAATCCTTGGTGGCATAAAGGTTTTGTTATAAAGTGTCAAATGCATGGGGATCAGAAGACTAAGCATAGGGCCAGAGTAAGGTAAGAAGTTGAATATGGACTCCTGAAAAGATGAGACTTTCAAATGCAATACCGTCAAGGAAAGGATAAACTAGTTAAAAACCCTACCGTAGGGAAGTGGCAGAGGCTCAAACAATGGAGCTCCCGTTTACCATATGGAGAACCTGGGTTGATCCTAGGGACCTCCTGGTAAAAAACAAACCAAAAAACTCGCCAATAGAAGGAATCAGTAAGGATACAAACTTGTTTCAGTCTTGGCTGGAGGTGAAGGGATGAAAAAAATGCTTACTTGAAAATTCTAACCACAAATTGGTGCTTCTGTAGGTTTCAGGCATGAATTCCTACTATCTGTGTGGTCCCAGAAAATCCAAGGTGAGAATTAATTTTAAAGTGATTCCAAGTTAGTAATTTCCATAGGTATTTGTAGAAGCAAACTCAAATCTTTCTGAAGGAACTTACCTTAAACTCAATTTTCAAATAAACCTTTTATATAAAGTTCCTATAAGCATGAGTTCACAATAAAAAAATCACAGATCACATGAAAAAATAAGCCTTTCAATAATGGAAGTCATACTTTCAACTGGAACAAATAGAGGCTATATGTTCTAAAACAAAGCTTCATCCAGAGTAGGTAGTTCAAAACAAAAGCAAGAATTACGGACAATTTTATCATAAAATAAGTGAAAATTCTTTGGATTGCATTTTCATTTTGTCAAAAGAAAGAATATGAGATAATAATGAGAAGCAATAAATGACAATATTAGTAAATACTTCAAAGCTTGGAAATGTTTGGAAAATGTACCCCCCAGGAGTACTTACTGTCTGCAAATGGTACTTTTAAAATCACTTAATAATACTTCTATTCTTTTAAAAATGAGTCATCTTATACTTGTAGAAGTTTTGACACTGGGATGACATTAAAAAATCTAACATCTCTGAGGCTGGTGTAACTAATTAATATAATACTCTTTGCAAACAAAATAAATTCAGAAGAATTCATGCCACGATTATAACATTGAGATAAACATTTGCATCAAAGCAATTTGATTTCAGATGTTGCATCAAAATCAAGCTGAACAGTTCACACTGTTCTAAGAGCCTAAATTATGCATAATTTATTGTAACTTTGAGCTTGCCACTCATTATGTAGTGTTAGTAGCAAATACTTATTGAGGGACACATAAAAGTATCAAAATAAATTTTTAAAAATGGGAGACTATGTCTTTTAAGACGGAGAACCTCATCAGCTCTCTTTGTATTTTCTACAAAAAA
Source organism: Tolypeutes matacus (assembly GCA_026826555.1). Taxonomy (NCBI): domain Eukaryota; kingdom Metazoa; phylum Chordata; class Mammalia; order Cingulata; family Chlamyphoridae; genus Tolypeutes; species Tolypeutes matacus. The sequence goes on from JAKSZT010054562.1 coordinate 3,411,447, forward strand.
AGAGTTAAAGACATTATCCATTAAGATATCAAATAATGCTAAATAAAAATTGTCTAGATAAATTCCTTCTAGAGTTTCTTACCACAAAGATGCTTATTTCTCCAGGATAACTTAGTGAATACTTTGGTAAGCTTGAAATCATGAAGCTTTTCTTACTTCTCTCTCTCTCTCTCTCTTTTTTTGGTCTATTCACTTTCTCCAGACAATTTCTGTTATAGGCTCTGGCTGAAAGCAGCCACGCAGTTCCAGATTATATTATGAGTACATGGGTATTATGTATCACCAGACCTCTTAAGCTACCACAACTAACAGCAGGTCCAGTTTAGAAAACTGTTGAGTCATTCTTTTTAGCTGGAGCAAATGTGGGAGTAAAAGGACTTCCTTTGCTAGGAAGATGGAGACTTGCCTGAGGAATTTCAGAGGAGAAGGCAGAAACAGCAGCCTCTCTGGCAGCCCAAGGCCATCAACGTATTGGAATTCCTTTGGGGATGAAGAAACAGAATAAAGTGCAGGAATTAGGGCTGTGGGAATTGCTTGGTACAAATGTTGGGTTCCTTGTTCATCAGAGGGTATGGAAGCTGTTTCTCAGATGGAGCCTGCTGTCAATTCAGAATTTGGTGCCAAGAATGCAGGGACCAAAGAAAAGTGGAAAGACTTTTGAAGTTTCAAATAGAGTGGAGAATGGATCTTCAGAAAGATTATGAGTACTCATAATGCAATTTCTAAAATTTGAAAACAAACAGAAAATGTTTCAAGTATTCTCCAAGAGAGGCAGTGCAACAGTTTCATAAATGGTGGATTCTCCATATGCTCCCCAAAGTCAGGATATGGTATTCTAGGGTCACAGTGAATCTTCTTATGGGCTCTTTCTCCCACATGAAATTTCAGTTCATGAATGGTGAACTCACGATAACTGTATGGATTGATTAGCATACCAGTGAAGCTGAAACCAAGATAGCCTTTTCTTTTCCTCTCTTCTGTTTTCTTTGTTATAATTTATGGCTGGTTGGAATCATGTGGGTCTAAACTGTAATATTTCTGAGTTTTCGGAAATGATATTTAACAAGTAATTGATGCTTACATTGTAAAGTGCTGAAACAGTGGTCACATTTATTCCAGAATTTATGTGTTTTGTAATTTTTTGTGGATGTGAGACTTGTACTTACATTCTTACGCACATGTTGGACATTTAGGGAAAGTGAACGAATGAAATGTTTGAGGTCAGAGAAACCCAGTTTTGTAGGTTCTGAAGGAGCTACATTAGCTCCAATGGAAGACTGGAGGGAGGGCTATATTTAGCATTATAGGTTACTGAAGCCTGCCGTATTGTGATGGCCAGGGTTTCCAAAACCCGGGAAACTGTTCTGTAGCACATTAGTAGGGGATTATGGTAAGAGAGTTCTTGGCCAAATAAGTTTGAAAAAACTGCCTTAAGCAGATTTCTCTATCTTTTCTTTCAGGACTTCCCAGTCTTTAATCTGTTAATGTACATTCTTAATCTCCGAGAGGGAAATATTACAATGCAGTATTTCCATGATATTTTTGGTCACAGAATATTTTCACATTGCATCATGATTAACATCTCTCAAGATTTCTTAGGAAAACAATTTGGGAAACACTGAGCTAGGTAAAGGGAGCTGTCCACTGGTTCTTGCTTATTCACACACTGGGCTTTGGACAAAAGCTTCATAGTAGGAGGGCACATTTATCTGGCTTTGGGCTCCGTGCCTATATCCTTTGGGCATCTTTCAAGGGCAGGGTCTAAGCAGGTAGGGGTAGGTTGGACAAGAAAGGAAGGGAAGGGGAGAGGTGTGTTTATGAAAGGACAAGATATAGGCATTCAGAAATCTTGCATCCTGGCCAAATGCTTTTTCAGTTCCACCTTTGACACATTTTTATGGTATCAGAGAGATCTGGGTTGAAATCCAGGTTGTATTAGCTTTAAACAAGGTACACTTTATGTTCTGTTTTATAGCCAAGTACAGGAACATTACTTAACCCCTTTATTTCAGTTTCCTTATCTATAAAGTTGGGGAATATAACTAAATCATTGGATTATTGTAAGAATTACTAATAATCTACTTAGTAAGAACACATAGTAAGAACTCAATAAGTATTTGTTGAACAAATGTACCTACGTTAGTGCTTAGCATATAGTCAACAAATGGAAACTTTACAATTACTATTATCATTATGAGATCAGAATCCCAAATAAAATGCAGACAGAAAGAATATCAATGTTGAGAAAGATATATTTACTAAGCCCAAATTTTAGGCAAGTTTATAGATACTTTTTGAAGGGGTCACATATGGATTCTGTAAATTGTCATATGACTAATACTAGACTTGCAATGTCTCATAAAGAAATATTAAATGACCAGAGAGAGGAGGAGGAAAGTACCATATAATTAGGACAGTGGATGTCACAGTATTGCTGTGTTGGACGAATATATCGACCCCAATATGAATAAAGAGTTCTCTTCCCACATCAGACTTTCCTATATGAATACCATAGGACTCTTCTCAAAGCTCAATATGCCAGTTCGCTGTTCAAAACCTTTAATATTTGCTTATTGGTAGAGTAATGAACCCCACTGAGGATCAAATGACAATTATGGACACTCTCCCTAGAGAACTGTATATATGCTCATGCACATAGATTTTTTTCCCTACTATTTCATGGTTTTCTTGGACACACCAAGCCCATTATAAATCACATGTTGTCCACGGATACCACCATCAGAATTCCTGGGGTTGAGTATCACAAGATAAAGTCCAGCATTTTTTATCTTGATATTCAGGACCCCTAAAATATGGCCCACATCTATGATTTCCATTTTATTTTCTACCTGCCATCCCTCTTGACCACACACATATACTCATTTTTCAGGGGAAAGGATTTACACATTGTCTTCCAAAAATATCAGATGCATTCTCGTCTCCCAGTCTTCCTTCAACCTGTAACTCTTGCCTGAAATGCCTTTCTCAGTCTTCTCTGGTTATGTAATTGCTACCATCTTTGTAAAAGATCATTTCAATTCCACCAATTCCATGAAGACTTTTCTAATCAATGTTGACCATCAAAAATCACACCTTCCTCAGAGTTCCTGTAGTATTTTCCCTCATCACTCATTTGATAATCAATGTATTCTCTTTTATTCATCTTTTTATACATATGTGCCATGTCTTCCTAACAAGATTGTCAGCCTACAAGGGCAGAGGCTTGTGTTTTATGGATTTTGGCTCAGGGGTTAAAATTGCAGATAGAATTGCCATGTTGGATAGGCTTTCTTCAGACTGTAATAAAACCATTCAGGAAACTAACAAAATTTAGTTTAATTTCCTCCATAAATAACCTTCCCTGACTCAAGCATGGTTATAAAAAACAAAATGACATTTAAATAAGTTGAAAGTTAGAGAATTTGGGAAGATTACAATCAGTCACCACTAGATGGAGGAAGTGATTTTCTTAGCCTCTGAGTGAATTTTTCAGCTTTACCTTTGAAGGGTGACGAATGATTGCTTAGGCCTCAGATGGTTGTTATTGGCAATTTATTAGATGATCAATATATTTGAGAAAATTGATCTTCATAATTTTATAAAAAGTATTTGCTATCTTCCTTTTTCTGACTCTCACTCCTAAGAAAGGCAAAAACCAAAAATAAAGCAAATAGATGTAACTACTATGGAATGAAATGGAGCATATAAGTATTTCAAATATACCTTCAAACTCAGGGTGAAATTTCATATTATTTTATTGCACATTAGTATAATTAATGTCTTTTTATAATAAGAAAACACTTATGAGATGATGTTTATGGACCTTTATAGGTTTCAAGGTTTTTCAGGTATAAGTAACATGATATCTAACTGTATTTATTGCTACTGCTACGTGTTTATAACAGGACTGCATTTTAGACATAAAACATGACAACTTTTGCTTAAATTGATTTTTGTTATGAAAATATCTGTCTTCCTTCAAAATGGTAAACTTGCAATTTTTTAGAAACTAATTTAATCTGTATAACTGAAACTCATTTTTCACCAAGGGCAAAGTTGATATCATTGCAATTGGTTAGAACATGAAATGTTTCTCTTCTTCTTCCCTTCCTTCCTCCCTCCCTCCCTCCCTTCCTTCCTCTCTCTCTTTCTTTCCTTCCTTTCTTCTTTTTTGTAAATGCGGTTACTTTTCTATAACTGTAGCAGAAATGTTAGAATTATCATAAACGAGCTTTTGCACATGCTGTTATTTCATCTTCTGTAAAAAATTTCAATCATAATCTTAATGTTTCTGTTTCCAAGCCAACTGTTTAATGCTCAAGGCTTTATTTCAGCTTGCAACTCAGACTATTCATTTATGCTAACAGTAGAGCTTGAACAATACTGTAAATTAAAGAAAATGTAATTTTGGGATTTGTCTTATAATTTACCATTTTCAAAAAGCACTCTCTGGAGAAATTAATAGCTTAAATATTGCGAGAATAATGAGGATCAAGTTTGAGGAAAATATAGCTTGAAAGTCTATTATGGAAAATGATGGAAATAGGCATTTTTGTATTGCTATCTGAGCAAATATAATACCGTTCCATTTATCTCTAATTATCCCCAAGAAAAATAACAAGAAGCACTGAAAAAACGAAGCGTAAAGATTTAAATGGATCTGTTATTCTCTTGCTTTCCCTCACCTACTATTTCTGTTATTATAAATATTAACAAAAATTAGCAAATAGAACTAGAGAGTAAAAACAGAAAGCTGATATTCTTTGGGTCAACAAAGAGCTTCTACTCAGCACATCAAAAATTCTTGGGCCTATTATTCTGGGAAAATATCCTCACATATAATACAAATGTTCATTTTCAAATCCATTCATGTCCATTGAAGTGTATGATTTTTCTATTCAAGTTAAAGAAAGAAAGATTGATAATTTATCTAATTTCAGCTAATTACATTTGGTCAAGCAGTGTCCTTGGCACAATTATTCTTCAGATCTAAAATTTTTGTACTTTTAATCATCTATGGCTGTGGGGTCCATTGGCTGCAAATCTAGACATTTTGATTACCTCAGGATAAAGTGCTGTGGCTAGATGTGTTGATTCTTCCTGTCTAAATAAATGGTTGGGTTTATGCAACAAATGTGTCCTAAGGAAGTAAAACAGGGACAAACCACATGGAATAATTCAAAGAGTTTAATTTGTATCTTAGTTCAGTTTTGTAAAATTTAAAGCTTCATTTCTGAATGGTAGGTAGCTTCTGACAGCAAGTTGCACAGTATCCCTTATGGCTTAGTCTTCATTTGGGCTGGGTAGTTTCACCCCCACTCAATTAATTTTTAAATTATACCACAAGGAAGTGACACCTTCTCTTGATGCCTTTATATCTGTGTTCTTGGAGCTTTGATAGCTCACTCACCACTACTCCCCCCCCCCCCATGAGAAAGAGTTCTCTCCTTTGATAAGGCAGGAATATGAGACAGAAAAGAAGCAGGCAGAATTTTTACACCTCCTCTTGTCAGTCTGGATGATTCACTAAATCTGGTAGGCTGTATGCCCTGTATCAATACAATTACATAATCATTACCTGTAAGTTAAATCACTTCACACACCCACTGGCAAAAAATATAACAATAAAGCTATTCTTATGATTTTCCCCTTCCCAGTAATTATATGTAGTTGAGAAACTAAACTACATTCAAACTAATATAACTTCAACCATTACCTTTCCCCTTATAAAACTTTTGCTCTTCTTTGTGCCAAATGGAGTAAAACACACACATACACACAAAACAAAAACTTAAAACACTCAAACTAGTTATGGCAGAATGACAGATAAAATGAATTTCTCAGATACTTAGCAGATATGCTCAGGAAAAAAATATTTTTTTCACACTGCCTAACAGATAGTAGATACTCAAAAAGCACCCATTGAAGCAGTGTTAAATATATAAATTTCTTTCAAAATGACTTGAGAAATGCCTAGATTTCCAAGAATAAAAATATGTGTTAGGGATCACTTTTCTACAATAAATGCAAGCATCATTAAAATTTCTGTGATTAAGGGAACTGAGGACAACTTTCTGGCTTTATAATTAGTTAGCTTTGAAAATTAATTTAATGTGCTTAAATTCCAGGCATCAAGAGGATTTCATGATAGAAAAGGAGGTCATATAACCTCAAAGGGCATGGATTTGAATCCAACACAGGTTGTCACAGAAAGTTGATACCATTTGACAACTGCTTTGTGAAATGAGCTGGTCTCAGTCCAGTGGACAGATGTCCATATCACAAAATGCTTTAATTGGCACTGTGAACAGAGGAGTCAAGAATTGAATGGGCCTGGAATCTGAACCCTCTTCTCACTTTCCAGAGGGGCAGACAGAGGTACGCTCAGAAAGGAAGCTTAGAATTGCTCGTGGCAATCATATATGTGTTTTATGGATAAACAGAGAACTTTTTGTTTTAAAGCTGTCAATGTAATTTTTTGATATACTCAAGTACGTTTAATAAGGCCTTCCCAAGTTGATAAAAGTATTCATTACTTTCTGCTGCAAATTTGTTATTGCAAGCTTACATATACCACTACATTTCTCATGTAAAATGTGTGTCATTGTTGGATTTAATAACTATGACTAGTCAGCTTAAAAATATCACACATGCCATGAAAACTGGCAAGTAAAATTCAGTAAATACTTGAATTTAGAATATTTTGCCTGTGGCTCAAAAATGTGCCCAATCTGCTGTAGCTTTTCTATGTGCCACATTGAAGCAGACATCTCCAAAGCCTGGAAAATCAGATGGATGAAATTATTGAATATTAGAATTGTGACACAGCAATAGGTTTGATAAGGGCCTTTATGCTGGATAAAGTCAAATGACTACTTTCCTGATATGATTTCAGCAGTTCTGAGACGACCTACTGTTCCTATATGCCTACAATTTCAGGACCAAAGCTTCATTCTTTTAGCTTTGTTTGATTTCTTAGATGTTTCACTAAAAAAATCAAACACAAATACACACAAATGGTGATTGTGGGAATTCTATGGTCATATAAATTTGAGAAACACTTGGTTAAATAATGTTAAATGGTTTTATTTATTCAAAATTCATAGGGTCTTTAATATACAAATGTGTCTTTTAACTCTCAAATAGAGAGAGAGCATGTGACATTTCACAGAACAACTATTAACATTGCAAGAAACTAATGTTTCAAGGAACACAGATCGAGAAATGCTCTCCTCAGTCATTTAGAGTTTGGTGTGCATTAATTGCTAATTGTTACCTGATAGCAGGGTTTTCAAAGGAAAGAGGAAAATAGGCAGAATTTGTTATCTGGAATTACTAGAGACTAATCCCCTCCACCCCCTCAGTTTTACTGGCATAAAAACATTGTTAAAAAATAAAAACCTTCCTCAGAATGGAAAATGGTTTGCCTCTTTGAGATGTTTAGAAGCTTCTCAGTAGTGGGTTAACCCTGGTGAATTATCCTCAGTGAACCAGTACAGTACAATTTCCTGCTATCAATTTTCATTGAAACCTTAATTAGATGAGTAACTATGGTTCAGAGGCCTTCAATGTCCTTTTTCTTTAAACCTGCAGCATTCCTGCTCTGCCTGAGACTGTCATGGCAGTCCAGGGAGCAGGAAATTCTTGCTGCTATACAATTATACAATGGGCCAGAGAAACGTCACCCGCAACATTCAGTTAAAGTGAAACTGAGTGTTTGGTTGTCGCTTGAATCAAATTTCCTGCATTTCCTTATGAAGGCTGTTTTTGTAGAGGAGAGAGTCTCAACTTCAGTGAGCACAAAAATTACCCAAGGAGGGTTTTAAAATGCCATTGCTGGGGCACCACCCCCAGAGGTTTTGATTTCACGGATCTAAGATGATCCCAGAAGTTTTCATTTTTAATGAACTGCTCAAGTTATTCAGAGACAGTTGATCTGAGGACTAACATTTTGAAAACATGGTAGAAGCAACAGAGCAGCACGCTCTGATATCTGAGCATTGCACCAATAAAATTTATAATGGGACATGTAAAGCAATAAGTCACCTTAAACAATAGAGAGCACCCTGAGATCAATTGAGCATTTAGATATTAGTCAACATGATTAGGATATCTAGAGAAAGACACAGCATTTTCAAAATGGAACACAGGAAAATAGAATCTAGAGATATAAATTTTTTCAATGTCCACTGTCCAAAGGAAGGGGCACCTTGACCAATGGAAACAACTTATCTATCCTCTAGGCAGGCAGAGCTTCGCAGGGGACATGCATGTATCTAGCTATCACAGTTGAATGTCTCTAACTACAAAACCATCCAACTCACTTCCTCTGCTTAAATTCAAAGCTCACCAAGCAAACTACTAGGCAGGTATAGATTCCTAGCTTTTCAAAGGAAGTCAATACGCTTATCAGGCCCGCACAAACACTGATTCTCTTGTAAGTTATATTGATATTTATAAATCTAAACATCAGCATTTTGGTTTTTATGAGGTCAGTTTCTCTCCCAGTCTGATTAACTCCAGGGATTGACATTGATTGACCTGCAAAACTGAAGACCAGTGGTTCTCCTTGGCTGCACTTTGGACTCTTTAAAAAAGAAAATAAACTGGGGCTTGGGACCGACACTCAGGTTTGTATTTAGTTGGATTGGGGTTCAGTTAGGGCACTGAGACTTTCTTAAATAGCCCTAATGGATTTTCTATGCAGCCAAGGTTGAGAACTACCACCTTAGAGGACATAGACTTCATGGGTATTGCCAAAGCTGCCATATTTTTCTGTTGATGTTTCTAAAATGCCTTCGAATTACTACAGATCTATTATTTAAATTTGATCTAGGAATTCAAGAATGGTTTACTCTGTGTTGGAATCCTTGATGAGTTTAACTAATGTCTCCTTTGGCCTCCATGCCACATTACATCAGCAGATGTACAAATTGCATCAAGCAAGATGAACAGGCATAAAAGGAAAGCCTTTTGCTAATGATCACTGTAATTTTTGTCATTTTCAAAAGGCAAAATATACTAAATATATTCTTATTTGGTATTTAAAATAGTCTATCAACCAAGAAATTAACCAAGATTTCAGGGCAAACAAAAAACCCCAATTTAGGAGATGATTGATTTCTGCTTACATGTGGATTTGAGAATACATTAAACTTGAGTTTAGTGGGACATAAGTATGTACACTTCTAGGTATAAAGTATTTCTAGACATTCTGGTATAGGAATGGTTTTCAGGAAATCTTCAGGAATACATTGCCAATACCTCCCTATATTGTGACACAAAGGTTCAAGACCAGAGGTCTTATCATGAATTAAACTATCTATGTATGACCAGTGATGCCAGTTAATATGTCAGTAGTAGATGAAAAACATGTTTGAAATGTATTGAGCCAGAATTAATCTGTAGAAAATTCTTCCAATCATCATATGTGGAAAATTGTAAGTGGAGGCTTTGGTTCTCACTGATTTGGATTAAAATGGAATTTCTCTTCTATTAGTAATATAATTATAGAGCAGAGACAGTTGCAAGTGCACTACTTATTTTTTTCCATTTTGATAGAAAATGCATAACATAGAATTTATAAAATTTCTGCATTTGTAACAGGGCCCAAATTTATATAGTACTATTATTCTTTCTTTAGAGAATATTGCTCATTGCTCTATAAAGAGTTCAATGAATATGATGCTAAAAATGTGGAGAAAAGGAATCACGGAGGTATGTTAGGCTCTAAATCACAAAAATATTATATCATTTTCCCCAGTGTTAGAAATACTTATAGTATTTGTCAGCTTCTAAAATTTTGTAATTTTTTGTGATTTCTCTCATTGAAAACATATTTACTTTCATATTTAATTTTCTATTATTTTACTTAAAGATAGCACCCCATTATATATGAGCTTTAGGCCCCACAAAACCTGTATCTATCCTTGAATACACTGCTAATAAAATGAATTAAAATAGTATTTTTCCTTGTTACCATTATATTGATCTAGCATGCTTATGTTAAAAAACAGAAAATGATTCTCTCCCTTTCAAACACACACAATCAGTTAAGCTTCCTTCTCCAATTGTATATGGTATAATTTAGAAGTAAAACTTAGTTGATGACAGTGATCATTATTATTTTCCATATTGTGATAGGTCTTTGAAAAGACCTCTGCTTTATTGGATGAAGAAGGGGAGCTAAGACTAAGAAAAGAATAGAAATAAGGAAGAAGAAGGAAAGATGAAAGAGGGATAATGAAATTAGAAAAGAAGAAAGATAAAGAAAAGACAAATGAGAAAAGAAAGAACAGAAAAAGCAAGAGAAGAGAGGGTAGTCAATATTAACTTAGTTTGTGAATAGTTACTGACAACTGACTCATCTTTTGGCTCACAAGTGGAGTTTATTGATAGGTGGGAAGATCTATGTCTACTGTTTATTTAGGAATGACTCAGCAAAAATGTCCTTAAAGTTGGCAGGTATTGTAAGATTAGTGATTCCTGATTTTTTTGAATTTTTGTGTTTTTAATTGGGTTGCACTGCTATTGCTTGATTCTTTGTATCTGGGACCAGACTTCTTTAATAATTTTGTAATACCTGAAACAGGATATACATAGTAAAAATTTTGGTTTTCTGATGACACTAAGTTATTCTAGGTAATAAGAGAAAAAATGCTGAAGAACTAATGAAGCAGTATGGCATATATTCTTAGATATTAGTAAAGACTGTCACTTAGATAAAAATTACTAAAGCTAACAACTTGTTGAATGCTAAATTATCTATAAGTTATCTTTTTGGGAATGAGTGATGGAAGAGTTCCTTAAAATATTAATCTAATGTACTTCATTACCCAAAACTACCTTTTCATTGACGTATAGTGAATCCATACCTGGAATGTTGTGTGCATTTCTGGTTGTTGTACCTCAATAAAGACATAATGGTACAATTAAAAAATCTAGAGAATGGTAACTAAAGGGACATAAGGACTAATGTAAGATTTGAAAGAAAAAATACAACATCCTATCTAGTAAAACAAAAGCTTAGAGAGGATAAGAATAAAGTTCTACAAAATAAGGTATGGATAAAATGAACATGAATTTAATAAATATAATCACTATAACTAGGAGACAGTGCAATGATTGATTTTCTGGGGTTTTATTTCTTTTGTAGTCTCATCCTCTATGTTTCTACACTAGACACAGTCCTATGTCACATGATCTGATATTCATTCTTATGAAAGTTTTAGATGTGTGTTACATAGGAATTTAGGAATTATTACATTAGGTGAGTTATATGGTCCACCAACCCAGATTTCTGTTTAAGCAGGACTTCCAAGATGTGGGAGAAAATGTTTTTGTACAGCATTTAGATAGAAACTGCTAGAAGTGTTTTTTATATTAATACTTCTGCAGGGAAAAAGCTAGAACAAAAGAGTCTAAAGTTTTCTGTTTACCAAAGGGATATAAGCAATACAGGGTTGGTGAGTTAGTACATTTATAGCTTTATGCAGAAAATTCAATTTCCCATAACAAACATATTGTTTTAGATTCCTTGGCTGCTCAAGTGAATACCATGCAATTAGTTGGTTTAAACAATGGGGATTTATTAGTTCATGGTTTTGAGGCTAGGAAAAAGTCCAAATCAGGGTGTTGTGAAGGTAATGCTTTTTTCAGGCAGACAAGCATTCTGGGGCTGTCTGTCTGTGATATTTGGTCCTGGGTTCCTGTGCCACATGGCAATGCACACAGCAGCCTCTGGCCTCTCCCTTTTCTTCTGAGTTCTGCTGATGTTCAGCTTCTTGCTTCCTATGACTTTCTATCCATCTAAATTTCGTTCTATTTATAGAGGACTCCAGTAATAGAATTAAAACCCATCCCAGTTGAGTTGGGCCACATCTTAACTGAAGTAACCTTATCAAAAGGTCCTACTTACAAAGGGTTCACACCTACAGAAATGGATTAGATTTAAGAACATGTTTATCTAGGATATATACAACTCCAAACTGCCACACATATTCTGTAGATTAAGTGGACAAGTATAATTTTCCAGAAAACATGTGTTCATTATATATTTTGTATATAAATTAAAATTACTTAATGTATTGCAATAAGTGAAGAGAGTAACTATAATTCATGATGTCAGGTATTTGAGTCACTGAGCTTCTGATCTGCCAATGATTTTTTCTATTTTTATTGGTGGCAACTTGATCTTTCCAGTCCTCCCCAAGCCATATGCTTTATAGTCATCCCAAATTTCTTCCCCCCTCAGCCACAACATACAATTGGTCACCAACTCCTGACATTTCTACCTTCTTAATGTTTCTGGAATTGTCTCCTATGCATGATCATATCCACTGCTTCAGTTTAAGCTGTACCCCTCACTTGGACTATTACAATAGTCTTCTAACTAATACTCTTGCTTCTGGACAAATTATCTAATCCAGGGATCAGCTAACTGTAGCTCATGGGCCAAATACAGCCCACTGCTTTTGTTTTATTTTGTTTTTTATTTTTTGTAGATAAAGTTTTATTGAAACACCGCCATGTCCATTCATTTACATATCAGGCTACAATAGCAGAGTTGGGTAATTGTGATTATATGGCCCACAAAGCCCAAAATATTTACTAACTGGCCTATTATAGAAAAAGTTTACCAACCTCTTATCCAATCCATTCTCCATCTGCAGATTTGCAGATGTTAGTGAACCTGAAAATCTGTGTATAAATTCTACCTAAACCTACACTACACATGTCTGGTGAAAAGGCAACAGTTGGATGATGAAAGAACTGAACAGAGATTTTAGTTCCCACAATAGAGGGGAAAGAGTATGAATTTTGAGTCTAGCCAAGTTAACTACATGCTAGAACAAAAGTCAACACTCTTCTGAGGAATATAGCAAAAGCCAGAGTCTGTAGAACATAGCTTTCACAGTATCTAGTACACAGTACAAAAATATTAGATATGAAAAGATACAGGAGGGAAGTAAATATGGTTCAACCAGTTGGGTGCTAACCTACCACATGGAAGGTCCTGGGTTTGGGTCCCAGTGCCTCCTAAAAGATGAGCAGACACCACCCCCACTGCAATGAGAAGATGCCATAATCCAGCAGACGCCGCAGCCTGTGGGGAGTGAATGTGGCTCAGGACATTGGGCACTCGCCTCCCATCTGGGAGGTCCTGGGTTCAGTTCCCAGTGCCCCCTGGAGAAGGTGAGCAAAACAATGAGCAGAGAGATGAGAAAACCATTTGGGGGTGGGGTGGTGGGATAAATAAAGAAAAATAAAGTAAATAAATAAATCTTTAAAAAGATAGGAAAATGATATCTATTATCAGAAAAAAAAAGCAGCTAATCCAGTCCAGTCCCTAATTATTTAGATGCTGCAATTTGAAAATAAAGACTTTAAAATAGCTATTATAAAACTATCAAAAGACTTCAAGGAAATATAATGAATTAGCAGATTAGACATGGGACAATATCACAAGAGGTCTAATATATGTGTAATTGGAGTCCCAGAAGGTAGGAGAGAGAATAGAGCAGAAAAAATATTTGAAGACTTAATGGCTGAAAATGTACAAGATTTGGAAAAACATCAGAGATCTAAGAAAAACAACTCAAGAAAACTACAGTTAGACACATATCATAGTAAAATCCAAATGTAAAGAGAAAATCTTGAAAACAGCTAGAGAAAAACAATATATTATATACAAGGAAATAGCAATAAGAATGGTCACTGCCTTCTCATCAGAAACAATGGAGGTTAGGTGACAATAGGACAACATGCTTAAAGTACTGCAAGAAGAAAAGATTCAGCTGAGAATTCTAAATCCAGAGAAACTCTCCTTCAGAAATGAAAGTGAAATAAAGACCTCTGCAGATACACAAAAACGGAGAGAATTTGTTGCTACCAGACTACACTACAAGAAAAACTAAAGGAAATTCCTTAGGCTGAAAGAAATGACATGATTGTAACTTGTATCTACAGGAATAGATGAAGAGAATTAGAAATGAAAATTATTTGAGTAAATACAAAAGGCTTAATATATTTTCTTTTTTCTCTTAATTTCTTTAAAAAACATATTCTTTTTTTTAAACAAATCAATTTTATTGATACATATTAATAAAACAGTCAACTCATCCAAAGTATACAATCAAGCTATTTGGTATAATCACATAGTTGTGCATTCATCACTTCAATCATTATTAGAGCATTTCAGTATTTCAATAATAATAAGAAGCAAAAAATAAACAAACAAAAAAGAGTATTCTTCAACTCTTAGTCTCTCTGTGCTTCCCCTGCCATACACAGCTATTATTTCTGGCTATTCTTGCTTATTTATTTATTTATTTATTTATTTATTTATTTATTTATATTTTTAATTTTTTAAATTTTTAAGTAAATCAATTTTATTGATATATATTAATAAAGCATACAATTCATCCAAAGTGTTCAATCAATGGTATTTGGTATAATCACATAGTTGTGCATTCATCACCTCAATCATTATTAGAGTATTTTCATTATTTTAATAATAATAAACAAGCAAACAAACAAACAAACAATCTTTCTATGCTTCCCCTGCTGTACAAAGCTGCTATTTCTGGCTATTCTTGCACATTTATTTATTTATTAAGCAGTTTTATTGAGATATATTCACATACCATACAATCTATCCAGAATGTATAATCAATGTCTTTTAGTATAATCACAATGTCGTGCACCACAAAAAATTTTAGAACAATTTCATTACTCCAAAAAGAAAACCCCTTAGCGTTCCTTCTCCAGTCCTACATAACCACTAATCTAATTTCATCTTTATAAATTGATTTATATTTACATTTTATATAAATGGAATCATACAATAGGTAGTACTTTGTGTCTGGTTTCTTTCACTTAGCATAATGTTTTTTTGTCTGATATTAACATCTTGTAGTATTAAAATATAGCAGTTCCATTTCAAAGAAAAATGGTCTTATCTGTGCAATTTTACCCATATTCATATTTCACATGTGGTTATACTATGCTAGACATTCCCATGTTACGTTTTAGCTTTCCTTTTAGTAATTTAATGACCTTAGATATTCCCTTTAAACCACTGTCATACTCATTAATAATATTGCTAGTTACAAATATTATGTTGTGCTTTCACCTTTTCTATTCAATTCCAAAGATTAACACACATGATTTTTATCAATTCTGCACAAGTTAACCCTTAGCCTTCCATTCTCTAATCTCATTCTATTTTCAGGTAACCCATATTCAAGTTATTAACTCCATGAGATTATACACTATATTTAGTTCATAGTAGTGCAGTCATAAGGTATTTGTCCTTTTGTGTCTGGCTTGCGTCACTCAACATAATGTTCTCCAGATTCATCTATGTTGTCATATGCTTTAGATATTCATTTCTTCTTACAGCTGCATAATATTCCATTGTGTGTATACACTACAGTTTGTTTATCCATTCATCAATTGATGGACACCTGGGTTGTTTCCAACTTTTGACAATCATGAATAACATCACTATGAACATCAGTGTGCAGATGTCTTTTCATGTCACTGCTCTCAGTTCCTCTAGGTATATACCCAGTAGTGGTATTGCTGGGTCATGTGGAAAATCTATATTCAACTTCTTTAGGAACTGCCAAACAGTACTCCACAGTGGCTGTACCATTCTACATTCCTACCAACAGTGAATAAGCATTCCTATCTCTCTACATCCTCTCCAACACTTGTAGCTCTCATTCTTTTTAATAGTGGCCATTCTAATAGGTATGAAATGATATCTCATTGTAGCTTTGGTTTGCATTTCCCTAATTGCTAGTGATGTTGAACATTTTTTCATGTGGTTTTTTTTTTTGCCATTTGTATTTCTTCTTTGGACAAATGTCTATTCAAGTCTTTTGCCCATTTTTTAATTGGGTCATTTGCCTTTTTATTGTTGAGTTGTAGCATCTTTTTAAATATTGTGGATATTAAACCCTTATTGGATATGTGATTTCCAAATATTTTCTCCTACTGTGTTG
>JAKSZT010054562.1:3432456-3537556 GCA_026826555.1 Tolypeutes matacus
TCGGCTTATCTGCTCCCCAAAGCTATGGGGCGGTGCAGGCAGCCAGATCGATGTCTAAAAATATAAAATACCCTTCCCTGTCTTCCAACCGAACCCTCCCTTCTTTGGGAAGTGTCCCTTCCTCCTGGCTCCGCAGCGGCCCGGGTCTTATCCCTGGGTGGCTAGGGAGATCAGCTGCTTTGCCTGACCAAAATCCCCCCTCCGGTTCACCGGGTGCTGACTAGCTTGTTTGCTCTGCTCACACAAGGTCCAAGGGGCGCCAGGCAGCCAGCTCCCCAGAAAATAAAACTTTTTCGCCCCCGCCCGCGGCTCCAAATGGCCGTTTTATTTTTTTTTTCCCTAACCGTGGGGTTCAGCCGCCTGTGCCAACCTCCACCGGCAGCCTCAAAACTCACGAATCTCCACCGTTCGGTCCACGCCACCGATCCGCGCAGATAGATGTCCCAAGCTTCTCACTCCACGCGTGCACAGCACAGACCCCCGGGCAGGACCCCGTCCCCAATCCGCCTTGCTCTGGGAGCTTGCAGTGTGCGCCCTCCTACACCAACGCCATCTTCTTTACCACCCTTTTTGACAAATCTTTTGAGGTGCAAAAGAATTTAATTTTGAGGAGGTCCCATTTATCCATTTTTTCTTTTGTTGCTCATACTTTAGGTGTAAGGTCCAAGAATCTATCACCTATCACAAGGTCTTTAAGATATTCCTTATATTTTCTTCTAGCAGTTTTATGGTCCTAGCTTTTATATTAAGGTCTTCTATACATTTTGAGTTGATTCTTATATAGGGAGTGAGATAGGGGTCCTCTTTCATTCTTTTGGTTATGGATATCCAGTTCTTCCAGCACCATTTGTTAAAGAGACTGTTTTATCCTGTTAACATGGCTTTGGTAGGTTTGTTGAACACTGGTTGGCTGTAGAGATGAGGGTTTATTTCTGGAATCTCAAATCGATTACACTGATTAATGTGTCTATCTTTATGCCAACATCATGCTGTTTTGACCATGATAGTTTTGAAATATGTTTCAAAGTCAGGCAGTGAGATTCCCCCCACATTGCTCTTCTTTTTTATAAAGGTTTTGGCTATTTGGGTGCACTTTCCCTTACAAATGAATTTGGCAATTGCCTTTTCTATTTCTGTAAAGTAGGCTGTTGGAATTTTGATTGCATTGACTCTATAAATCAGTTTGGGTAGGACTGACATCATCATGATATTTAGTCTTCCAATTCGTGAACACGGAATGTCTTTCCATTTGTTTAGGTCTTTTAAAATTTCTTTTAGCATTGTTTTGTAATATTCTGCATATAGGCCCTGTACTTCTTTGGTTAAATTGATCCCTAGGTATTTGAGTATTTTTGTTGCTAATGTTCAGAAACATTACTCATTTTTGGGTGTTGATCTTTGTGGCAGTTTGGCATTGTTTATGAATTCCAAAAATAGATATTGGATTATGTTTGTATACTGGTCTGTTGGAGGTTTCACTTTTACTTGATTAAATTATGATTGGGGCTTTGGTTGGGCTACGTCAGTAGGAATTGAGTCCCTGCCCCCTTGGTGGGCAGGACTCACAGAGAAAACGACAAGGCACAGGAGTTAGTTGGAATTTTATGCTGGAGTTTTGACCTGGAGCCCCGGGGAAGTAAACACATGGGAGAAGGGCACAGAGAAGCAGATATGTGAGGAAACAGAGAAGGCTCCATTAGACATAGCAAAGGCCCCAGGAAGAGACAAGTCATCCACCTGATAGTTTGCAGCTGTAGAGACCAGCGCCCTGAACAGCTAAGCCTGGAGAGACATGGGCTCTGGGAGAGAGATGAGACTTATGCCAGCCTACAGCTGATATTGGAAGAAGTGGGACCACAGAGTCTTCAGAGGAAGAGGAAGGCTGAACCCTCGCAGACATAATCCACCATCTTGCATCAGCATGTGGCAACAAAATTTGGTGAGGGAAGCAACTTATGCTTTATGGCCTGGTGATGTAAGCTTTTACTCCAAATAAATACCCCTTATAAAAGCCAAGAGACTTCTGGTATTTTGCATCAGCACCCCTTTGGCTGACTAATGCAATCTTGTATCCTGCCATTTTGCTGAATTCATTTATTAGCTCAAGTAGCTTTGTCATAGACATTTCAGAATTTTCTAAATATAAGATCATGTCATGCATGAATAGTGAGTTTTACTTCCTCTTTTCCTATTTAGATGGCTTTTTTTTTCTTGTCTAATTACTCTAGCTAGAGCTTCTAGCACAATGTTGAATAACAATGGTGACAGTGGGCATCCTTGTCTTGTTCCTGATTTTAGAGGGAAAACTTAGAACCTTGCCCCATTGGGTATGATGTTGGCTCTGAGTTTTTCATATATGCTCTTTATCATATTGAATAATTTTCCTTCTATTTCTATCTTTTGAAGTGTTTTTATCAAGAAAAGATGCTGGGATTTGTCAAATACTTTTCTGCATTGATTGAGATGATTATATGGTTTTCTTTTCCTTCAATTTGCTAATGTTGTGTATTACATTAATTGATTTTCTTACATTGAACCACCCTTGCATACCAGGAATAAATCCCACTTGGTCGTGGTGTATAAGTCTCATGATATGCTGTTGGCTTCTATTTGCAAATATTTTGTTGAGGATTTTTGCATCTATGTTCATTAGAGAGATTGGCCTATAATTTTTTTTCCTGTAGAATCTTTATCTGGCTTTGCTATTAGGGCAAGGTTGGCTTCATAAAATGTTTTGGGCAATCTTCCCTCCTCTTCAATTTTTTGGAAGAATTTAAACAGGATTGGTGTTAATTCGTCTCAAAATGCTTGATAGAATTCACCTGTGAAGCCATCTGGTCCTGGATTTTTCTTTATTGGGAGATTGTTGATGACTGATTCAATCTCTTTAAATGTAGGTTGTTTGTGCATTTCTAGGAATTTATCCCTTTCATCTAGGTTGTCTAGTTTGTTGGCATACAGATTCTCATAATATCCTCTTATAATCCTTTTTATTTCTGTAGTTCAATAGTAACTTCCCCCTTTTTATTTCTGATTTTATTTATTTGTGTCTTCTCTTTTTTTCTTTGTTAGTCTAGCTAAGCTTTGTCAATTTTATTGATCTTCTTAAAGAACTAGTTTTTTTTTTTTAAAGTTTCTCTGTTTTTTCTTCTCAATTTCATTTATTTCTGCTCTAATCGTTATTATTTCTTTCCTTCTGCTCACTTTGGGAGTGGTTTGCTATTCTTTTTCTAGTTTCTCCAGTTGTTCAGTTAGATCTTTGATTTCAGTTCTTTCTTCTTTTTTAAAATAGGTATTTAGGGCTATGAATTTCCCTCTCAGCACTGCACTTGCTGTATCCCATAAGTTGTGTTCATTTTCATTCATCTCAATACATTTACTAATTTCACTTGCAATTTCTTCTTTGACCCACTGATTATCTAGGAGTGTGTTTTTTAGCCTCCACACATTTGCAATTTTACCTCTTCCCCATCTATTATTGATTTCCAGTTTCATTTCATTATGATCTGAGAAGGTGTTTTGTAGAATTTCAATCTTTTTATATTTATTGAGACCTGCCTTGTGACCTAACATGTGATCTATCCTGGATAAAGATCCATGAGCACTTGAGAAGAATGTATAACCCACTGAGTTTAGGTGCAATATTCTGTATATATCTGTTAGGTCTAAATCATTAATCATATTGTTCAAGTTCCCTGTTTCCTTGTTGATCATCTGTCTAGTTGTTCTATCTAATGATGTGAGTGGTGTGTTGAAGTCACCAACTATTATTGTAGAGGTGTCTATTTCTCCCTTCAGTTTTGCCAGAGTTTGCCTCATGTATTTTGGGGCACCCTGGTTAGATGCATAGATATTTATGAGTGTTATTTCCTCCAGGTGGATTGTCCTTTTTGTTGATATATAATGGCCTTCTGTATCTCATAAATATTTTGCATTTAAAGTCTGTTTTGTCCAACTTTAGTATAGCTACCCCTGCTCTTTTTTGGTTACTACTTGCATGGAGTATCTTTTTCTAACCTTCACTTGCAGTTGATTTGTATCCTTGGGACTAAGGTGAGTCTCTTGTAGGCAGCATGTGGACGGCTCATGTTTATTAGTCCATTCTGTGAGCCGATATTTTTTGATTGGGGAGTTTAATCCATTCATATTTAATGATATTACTGTAAATGCATTATTTACTTCTACCATTTATTCTTTGATTTTCATATGTCATATCTTATTTTAATCTGTCTTTTTTTTTCTTTTGGTTATCTTTTCTGCTATTCTTGTCTTCTATACTCTCCACCAAGCCTATCTCTCCTGCCTTTTTCTTTCAGGTTGTAAGGCTCCCTTAATATTTCTTGCAAAAGTGGATTCTTTTTTACCAACTCTTTTAGTTTCTGTTTGTGAATATTTTAAGCTCACCTTCATATTTGAAGAACAATTTTTCCAGATAAAGAATTCTTGGCTTGCAGTTTTTCTCTTTCAGTTTCCTAATTGTATCATACCACTGTCTTCTCACCTCCATGGTTTCTGATGAGAAATCTTCATTAAGTCTTACTGGGTGTCCCTTGTATGTGATGGTTTGCTTCTTCCTTATTGCTCTCAGAATTTTCTTTTTATCTTTGAGGTTTGACATTCTGAGTAGTATGTGTCTTTGAGTAGGACTATTTGGATATGCTGTACTTGGACATGTAAGCTCATTTCTTTCATGAGATTTGGGAAATTTTCAGCCATTATTTTCTCAAATATTCTTTCCGTGACTTTTCCCTTTTCTTCTCCTTCTGGAACTCCCATGACACATGTGTTGTTGCATTTCATGTTATCCTTTAACTTCCTGAGCCCTTGCTCAATTTTTTTCTATTCTTTTCTCTCTTTCTTCTCTCTTTGTTTCAGTTGTTCTGTCTTCTGCATCATTTATTCTTTCTTCTATCATTTCAAGTCTGCTGTTGTATGCCTCTAATGTGTTTTTTAAAAAAGATTTATTTATTTATCCCCCCTTCCTTGTTGTTTTGTGTTCACTGTCTGCTCTCTGTGTGTTCTTCTCTGCTTGTCTTCTCTTTAGGCTGCACCGGGAACTGATCCTGGGACTTTCTGGAGTGGGATAGAGGTGCTCAATCTTTTGCACCACCTCAGCTCCCTGGTCTGCTGCATCTCTTATTGTCTCTCACTTGTGTCTCTTTTTGTTGCGTCATCTTGCTGTACCAGCTCTCTGCATGGGCCAGCACTCTGTGTGGGCCAGCTTTCAACTCGGGCCAGCTTGCCATGTGGGCCAGCTTGCCTTTCACCAGGAGGCCCTGGGAATCAAACCCTGGACCTCTTATATTGTAGATGGAAGCCCAATTGCTTGAGCCACATCTGCTTCCCCACAGCATCTTCTTGATGTCCTTTATCTCTTTAGTCATATTGTCTTTCAACTCATTAATTTGATGTTGGAAATTTGTGTGCATCTTGTTGATTATTTGTCTCAAATCCTATGTCTCTTCTGGGGTTTTGATATATTATTTTTCTTGGGCCATTTCTTCCATTTTCTTAGTGTGGCTTGTAATTTTTTGCTAATGCCTTGGCATCAGCATGGTGACTTTACTCAGATGCTCAATTTCTCTCTCTTTTAGGGATTTAGTGGTAGGAGGCTGTGTGTTATTGCTGTTCTTTGATCCTTGGATCAATTTGTTCTGGGTCTTTAGGATTGTCCCTGTTAGTTGCTCAAAACTGGGTCTTGGACCCAGTAATGGGTTTCAGACCCACTTCAAGGGCCTTGGGAAGGGAGGTTGTAAAGTCTGGAAAAAGCTTCTCTTACTCATTTACTTTTAATTTCCTTACACACACTTCCTTGGTCTGCCAGAAGATGACACTGTTTGACAGCCTTTTTAGTTCAAAGCCTGGTGGGACTGTGTTCACTGCAACATGGACTGGATCAAGGTGATAGAGGATCATACCTGGAGGCTCAGAGCCTCATAATTTAAACTTTCTCAGATGCAGTTCTCCAACCTTTGTTATCAGCTCCCTCCCTTTTCTTGGATAGGAAATAATTCCACTCTCCTCTGTATCCTCAACAACCAGTCCTAGTCATTAGAGAGGGAGATTGAGAGGGCTGGAGCTCTTTAGTCCCTTGCTGGCTCCCAAGACAAGCAATAGTGCAGCCCCACCCAGCCTGGAAGGGCTTGTGGGACACAGCAGAACAAATTTGTGGGTCAAAAGCTGAGTCATCCTTAAACTGTGTCACTCTCTTTTCCCTTTCCCTTCCCCTGGGGAGGTGGATCCCTGGGGTTCCCTTTCTCTGTATTTGCTGGCCCCAAGCCCTGATAATTCAAAATTATCTATAGGGTGGGGGAGAATACCAGCAGTTGCAGCTGTGGCTTTTAACTCACAGTTTGGCCATAGCAATTCTTTCCTTTTGCCCCTCTTTATTCTGGGTGTTGTCCAGCCTTCCCCTGGTGTCTTAAACCCTAGATTTCCTGGCCATTTCTGCCTGTCCTTTAGCACTTTTTCTGAGAGAGAAGAGAGTTCCATGTCTTTCTAGTCCACCATCTTCCTGGAAGCCCCAAAACATATTCTTTCTTTTTTTTTTTTTTACCGGGAGGTCCCGGGTATCGAACCTGGGTCCCTCCATATGGGAGACGGATGCCCAACCATTTGAGCTACATCCGTCTCCCCAAAACATATTCTTGAAAGCAAAAATTATAATGCTGTATTGGTGGGCTTTTATAACAATAGCACAAAGGATGAGGAGTGTAAATGGAACTATACTGTTGCAAGATTCCCATATTTTACATGGAGCAGTACAATATTGACTCTAAGTAGGTTGTGATAATTTAAAGATACATATCCCTGGATCAACCACTAAAAGTAAAGTGGTATAGCTAAAAAGCCAATAGAAGAATTAAAATGGAATTCTAAAAAATATTGTTAACCCAAAAGAAGGCAAAAAAAGAGGAACAGAGGATCAACAACAATAAAAGATTGTACAAGAAGGAAACAAAGAGCAAAATAGTACATTTAAATACAAGTATATGAATAATTACACTAAATATGATTGTATTTAGGTCTACCATTAAATATCATTGCTGGACTAAATACTCCAATTAAAAAGCAGAGATTGTCAGACTGGTTTAAAAACAAAACAAAACAAGGAAGACTCAAGTATATGTTTTCTACAAGAGATAGGCTTTTTAAAAAAAGTTTCAGATTGCAAGGAAAGGATGGAAAACAATATGTACCAGGAAAACAGTCAGTATAAAATTCATGTTGGATAAAAATAGAGATCAAAATAGTGTTCAATGGAATATTTTACAGCAATGAAAAAGAACAAGTTACTATTACATGCAACAATATGGATGCTCCTTACAAACACTATTGAGTGAAAAGCCAATCACAAAAAAAAGTACATTGAATTATTTAATTTACATAAAGTTAAAAAAAGACAAAAGTTGGTTGTCATGATGGTCCTTGACTTTTGTGAGGAGGGTAATAGTAGGAGTGAGATGAGGACCCAAGAGGACCCTTGAGATGCTGGATAGTGTTCTATTTCTTGATCTGTGTGCTGATTATATGGATATGTTTACTTAGGGATAATTAATTGAATTGGTCACTTATGATATGTATACTTTTTTCTATGCATGTTATGCTTCAATTAGAATGCTTATTTACAAAAATAGACTAGGATCAGCCTATATAAAACATAGAAAGATACTATACAATTAATGAATCATTTCATTAATAAAAGAAGATCAGTGCAAAAACACAGAATATATATTAAGGCAAATATGTAAAAGAAATACTCACCTCCAAAAAGTAAGTTTTTTAAAAGTTCCCATAGTTTGGGAGTTATGGATAGTAAACCACATGTATGAATGACTATTGTAACAGTTGGCCATTTTGATGTAATTATGAATTCCAAAAATATAATTAAATCATGCTTGTAAACTGATCTGTTAATCTGGGCATGATTAGGTTAGAATTAGGGCATTGAGCCCCACCCCTTGGTGGGTGGGAAATCGAATATAAAAGGCAAGGCAAAGGACAGTTGAAGCAGTCTTTTGAGAAGCAGTTTTGATGTTGGAAAGAAGGCCCCAGGAGAAGAGAAGTAAGCCGTTCGCCTGATCATCTACAGCTGACCTTGTGGAGGAAACAGGAGCTAAGCCCGGAAAGAAACGCAGCCCCGGGAAGAGAGGAACCCAGAAGCCTGAACCCTGGCAAACGCCAGCAGCTGTCTTGCTCTAACATGTGGCCATAGACTGTGGTGAGAGAAGAAACTTAAAAGCTTTATGGCCTGGTATCTGTGGACTTCTACCCCAAATAAATACCCTTTATAAAGACCAACCCATTTTTGGTATTTCACATTAGCACCCCCTTTGGCTGACTAATACAACTATGGAATCCATTGTAAATGTTTTAGAAGTTCATTAAAAAAAGTAAAGACAGTACCATGAATAAGGAGAATAGCAATGCCATTTTACATATCTCAAATTTGTAATAATGCTTTTTTCCCCCCATTCCTGCCCTTCAAGTTTTCCTTCCTCCTACATTCTTTTACAAAATACTTATAAGTTTGTTTTGCTATGTTGCAGATAATGTGCATAATAAGAAGCATTATATTTTTCTGTGTTTGATGCCTTTGTGATATTATGACTCAAGATTGTTGACTCCCCCTTCTAGGATCATATTTTTGGTGTCAGAAATCCATGGCTATGCAACTGGAAAAAGACCTTGAATAAAAGGTAAAGACAAACGAGTTTATATGGCTAAGAGACTTCAAAGTGAGTCGGAAGGGCATCCCAGAGGTAACGCTTACGCACATCTCAGCAGGATCTCATAGACTTCCAAAGTGGATAACACCCCAAATAGTGGGGCTCCTGAGGGCTCTGAAGACACCCAGGTCCTATGATCAGGACGTATAGCTCCGGAGTTTGGTGCATTGACAATGGGCCCTACTTTGGAGTTTGTGCTCCTGAGAGTGACAGAGTTGGACTCAATTATGTCTTCCCTGCACATGGCTCATCTTTCCCTTCTATTTAAACCTATATTTGGTGCTTGAGTTTGTAGGTGTATGTCCAGAGACTCTAGTCTTTGGGCTGTCCATGTGCCAGCTGGGCTTGGAATCTCAGTGGAGCTGCAACTCCTACTCTACAGCTCATTGGACTCACCCAGGACAACTGGCGGAGAGATGATGATGGACAACGGCCGTCCCAGGGAATGGAGAGAGTCTGCTCCTGCAGGTAGGATAGTCCATCTATCTTCCCTATGGGACATAAGCCCCCTTTCAATTGGAGGTGGAATGGACATCACCATCCAGAATCCTGGGATTAGGGGAAGAGCTATGGACTAAAGTGGACTTACTGGTATTCTACTATAGACATATTGTGATTCTAGCAATGGGAGAAATTACAACATTGATGTGGAGCCAGTGGCCGCGGAAGGCTCTGGGGGTAGGGAGAGGGAAAAACAGTTGTAATACGGGGGCTTTTGCGGGACTTGGGACATTGCAACGACAGATATAGGCCATTTTATAGCATCACATAAAATGCAGAACAGTGTGGGAAAGAGTGTAGGCTACAATGTGAACTATGGTCCATGCTTAATGGCAAAGCCCCAGGATGTGTATATCCATTGCAGGCGTTGTGCCACACTAATGAAAGATGTTTATGTGGGAGGTTGTGGGAGGTGTGGGAAGTGGGGTATATGGGAATTCCTGTATTTTTTGCGTAACATTTATGTAATCTAAGTAGCTTTTAAAGAATAAAAAAAAATTACTTATGTTAACATGTAATAGGTTTATTATTATTTTAAGTGAATTAATAATACATCAATTCAAAAAAATCCATGGCTATTTGGATGTTTAAGATGGAAAAATCTTTGGCCAATCACATTTAATTTATTCAGCCCAGCCTGGTTGGTATTTTTCATACCTCCTCCTCAATATACAAGGTTATCTGAACTTTGGTTTGATAATATCTTGCCAAAGCACATGCCTTCAGCTCCTCCTTCACCTTCAGTTCCTTTGAGATAACAGATGCAGGAATATTGTTCTAATTTCTGAATTTTATTTTCTTTCTGCTTTACCTATCTAATCTAAAAATTCATTGCTAATCCTCCACTCATTCTTTGCCAATTCCTTTATTTTTCCTTTTGCATGCCCAAAGGACTCTTTTTCTAATAATTCCATTATGAGTAACTCCAATTTGAGCATATATGAAAATTTTTATGATTTCCAGAAAGGCATACTGAAACAAATCCAGATACATTAGAATACCACATAAGGGTAACTTGTGTTATGGCACCAGTACCATATAGCAAAATAATAATGGCTGACTCTGGCTTTTAGAATTGTAGGCTATTTTTTCCTCTTCTTTTTACTTTTAATTACTTTGCCAAATTGTCTTTTTAATCAGAAAAAAATCCCTGAAAAGTAGTCAGCAACCAATCATCGTGTGTTGGAGCTGGCTCTTATATGCTCAGGGGAACAGATAATATGCATCTCTTCCCAATTCCCTGTTTAGTGGCATCATGTTGATAGCTTGAAATCAGCCATGGTCGGAGGATTTACACCATGGAAACTGGCAAACACTAAAAACTAGGGCTTTATTTTTAGAGAATCTACTTATCAGGACATCACAGGCAACCAGTGTCTCATATGAGCTGAAAGAGTGGTCAGTTGATTCTATACACAAACCAGAAAGTTCACAAGATACAGGGAGTGGGGCAAGGCTGCCTTTTGAAAATATTAAACTGCTGGCTGCCTGGGCAGTGAATTCTGGGATGGGAACAGCAGTTGCAGCTCTCAATTCTTTTGTTTGCTATAAACAAGGCCACAAAGGACCTGACAGTTATTTTATTCTTTACATAAGAAGATATCTTACTAGCATTATTGAGAGCTAAACTAGAAATAATATATTTTAGCTGTATTTGCAATTTGCGTTATGTATAAATATTGTGTATCACTTGAATATGTGACAAAGTTAGGCACTGAATGTCTCTTTGGGGACTTCTCAGAGAATAGATTCAGTCTTTTGGGTTTTGATTTTAATTTGCCTAAAGTTAAAAGAGAAATTACATGGTATATTTATGGTTTCTTTCTGACTTTAGCACCTATAAAACTTATTTTTGTGGATATTTTTGTAAGAATTACATTCACTTAAAAATGGTGAGGGAAATGCTGTTTTTCTTCTTGATCTGAGTTCCTGGGTATCATTATAGTGCTTTTTTCACCATGGTAGTGTTAGGGGAAAAAGACTACTGCTAAGGATGCATTATCACTATTTACAGCAATTTTTAAAGACACAAAACAGAAATGTTGATACATAGTTGTAATCCACTAATCAAAGAGTTTGGAAACTGCTTAAGTGAACCAATTGTTAAATCTTCTAAATGTAGAATACTTCTAACCCAATACCAAACAAGAAATGTGGTAGACCTAATAATTAGAATGTTGTGTTTAAAAGTGACTTTACTTGAAATTCAATTTGGTTCAATTTAACAGACATTTGTGAGGCATTTTTAAAAATGTGGTGGCCTCTGTCTTAGAAATTGGAGAACATTAGGGACACACACAGTGCTGGCTTTCAGGGAGGTCAAAGATTAGTTGGAGGGGCTGTCATGTAAACAAAAGACCCATCATTGTTAGAGACCTATCCAAATCTCAACAGCACTAGATTCATAATATTTTATAAAGTATGCCTATTTGCCTAAGCTTTCAGAACCCTGAAAGAACAGGTTGCCTGGTTGTCTGTTATTGTCATGTGATAATTACTGCATTTGAAAGTATTTTCACATGCCAGAATAACCAGTCAATTCAGGAAAAACAATCCAGTTACACTGTACAATAAAGAATGTTACTTAAACTGGTTGGTTGTAAAATTCAAAGACAACAATGAACTGATTTATTTTAATAAAATGTTTGCTAGTTTGTTAAAGTGACTGCATAATTGCTTTTCTAGGTTCTACATAGGCTGTTTGAAATAATGAATAGAGCGAACCTTAATATCCTGAAAAATACTGAAAAAAATCGAGATCACTAAAAAATTGCTGTAGAGAAGACAGCAAAATAGACATGTTATCCTGTATAGGGAAAGGTAAAGTGAGTAGCCTGTGGATATGACAAGCACAATGTATTTGGAATTATCTAGACAGGAGGTTTTACTTCCACATTATTTTAGTTTGGGGAAGCTGAGACTGTAGTGTTATGGAAGTTTTTAGTATAATGAAAAGAATTCAGTTTCTATACACCTAAATTTGTATCTGGAACAAAATGCTAGTTCAGAAAAAATAACTTTATCTTTTGATTTGGATTTATGAAGAAAAAGGTACTTTTAGCTATTTTCTTCATATAAAGATTATTATATCCAAAAGATTTTTTCCAAATCTATTGAGTTTTATGTGATCAATAATAGTAATTAACAGCATCTTAAAAACTAGGCATCAGAGTAAAGAAGTCATTTTAAAAAGGAACCAAAGACATGAAAAGAAATAATTCTCCCAGGAAAGCAGAGCATCATATAAAAAGTAAATCATGAGCTATCATGATCAAGACCTTCAGTGACCTTAGTATTATGAGTATCATTTTCTCTGATTTCCAAGACATTTCTGTTCTGATGGTTTTCCAATCTATATAGAAGCTGGACTGACACTTTAAAACGACAGCGAGATTCTATGCAACAAACCAGTTCTGCTCCTATTCAAAAATGAGATATGGATAAACCAAATCAACAGAGACTCTCCAATCTCACTTATGATACTTTCATCTTCCCTACTTTTCTTCCAACTCTATGCCTTTAAATAAAGTGGGCAGAGAAAACCACTCTCTGAGAGTTTCAGGTTTTCTCCTTCAGTTATTCCTGATCTATTCTTTTTTTCCCCCAAAATAAACTAAAATAGACTAATTTTCAAACTATGTAATAAGTCTCACTAACTTTTGATTGTTTGAAATCCTTCAAAGTTTTTGTGAATAGTTTATACTAAATGGAATAATGAAACACATAATATAATGAAAGGAATGTTTAATTTTCTTTCTAGCATAAGACTTATTAATTACAGAATACTAAATAAGAAAAATAAGACTATATTTGCTTAGAAGCCTTTAAAAAATTCTCCTTTTATCGGAGGTATTTAAAAGCCATTTCAATCATAAGTTTATTTTATAGCATTATGTTGTCTTTATAAATTGCCATTAAAAGTCTTAAAATAAATGGAAAGAGAAGAATATTGAGTTTTAAACTGAGATTTATGGTTATGGTTTCTTATTAAGTACTTTTATAATTTTGTGTCTAAATATTTTTAAATGTTTGATTTCAGTAGAGCTTAAACATGGATTATGAACTAAAGCTTCTTTGGCTGCTGCTATAATTGGGTGATATTTTTTTTATGTTTAAATGTGACTAAACAATATTCATTTTTAAGTTTAAAAAAAAATGATAAAAGTGGAATTTAAAAGAAAACCTTTTTTCTTTATAGCTAAATATAACCTTTGCAAGAGATTCCATTTTCCTTTGATTCTTAAATTTCCTTTCTCTCTCTCTTTTTTAAACACATTTCCTTTTTGTCTTTTATTTGTTATATATTCCTTTGTTATTTTATGGGGTAAATGAAATAAGCAACTCCTACATTTGGCTATATCTCACACAGTGAAAACACTATTTTTGTTCCCTGTAGACTTGAAGATTAGATGTAATTCTCTCTCCATCCCACCCCTGTCCCTCATCTCCAAAATTTACTTTTTGTTGTTCTGCACCCCACCACCACTTGTAACATTGACTTCACTTGTACAGTTTCTATTGTTATTTTATTCTTTCATTTCCATGTTCACAGTTTTGTTATTATTACTTATTTTACCTATTTTTCATGTACCTCAATCAATATTTTGAAATTATGGTCTCATTCTTAATGTGAATATACCTTTTAAAATGCTTTTTTAAATTCAATTATCTAAGTTACTTAAGTGAAGAAAGGCAAAAAATGGCAATGTGGAAAGATCATAGATTTTGGAGTCAGATTGTCTTGGATTCAAGTTCTAACATTGTATTATTATTTCATATATTTCCATTCTTTGTATACCTAATTATTATTTCTTTGTTATTTTTAAGGGTGTTTTAGATAGTAAAAAAACATTTACTGAGCACTAGTTATGTTTAAGTTGTTAAAGATTCAAAATAATATTTCTTACGTATTCAAGGAACTTATAGCCTAGTTGATACCCTAACTTGTGAACTTCAAGTCTCAACCTCTTTCTAAATTTAGCTTTTTATACAAAAGATCCTTTGCTAATAGTTTAGAAATAGTTCAGTACATTAAGCATTACTTCCTGATCCATCAAAATAGTTAATTTTATAAAGTTTATTACTTCATGGCTGGCCAGCATTATCAAATTAGTGCCCTACATTTATAAATATCCATTTCTAAATTCAGCCAGAGCAAATTATGACTCAATCTAACTATGATGTAAACCAACTATGTTACTTATTTCACACTAGGTATGTACCTGTTGGAGAATGATTAGTAAAAAAAAAAAAAAAAAAAAAAAAAATATATATATATATATATATATATATATAAATTAACTCCCAATTCTCTGATACCTATTTTAACGACAGAGTTTACTATTGTTTTAAAAATAAAATCTAATCTGATGTCATAATAAAGACTTTTAAAAATAATTCTTGTATGTAAAGCTCATTTTATCAAGGAATATTCATAAATACTTACTTTTGATCTAGATGAAGCACTGTTTATTGTTGTATTCATAATAGGAAGGCAGCTAGAGAATCTGAAGACTATATTTTTAAGTAGGTTTAACCTTCTGATCTAGTCTTTTTTTTTTTTTTAAAGATTTTATTTATTTATTCATTTATCCCCCCCTTGCTGCTTGTGCTCGCTGGGTCAGCTAACCACGCCGTGCGGGCGGGCTTGCCTTCACCAGGAGGCCCCGGGAACCGAACCTGGGGCCTCCCATATGGTAAACGGGAGCCTCACTGATTGAGCCACAGCCGCTTCCCTGGTCTAGTCTTGATTGTACAAACCAATAAGGAGCAAAATGAACAAAATGAAAAAGTGTCCCCAAAGAAAAGTCAAGAACCAGAATAATCAACAAACCTGTTAGTCTTACCCTAAAAACTAGAGAATTGTCTCTAACAATTAGGAGGATAAACATAACATCCTAACTGTAGCAGTATATTTTCCCCATGGAACATCAGCAATAACTAGTTCTAAAGGTAAATTACCTACTTACCACAAGAAAGTATTATTGATATAACACCCAAGAGTGTTTTAGGAGTAGTGTCTCAATAGCATGTCAAATTGAAGAAGGTATCAGTTTCAACGTCTATTTCAGCAAGTGCTTTGCGGCTTATTGTGTAGGTGTGCTATAGGTGTAAAGATATAAATTAAGTTCCTTCTGAATTCAATTAATTAGTTTTATAGGGAGAAATCAGAGTTATTTAAAGGGAAGGTTTTTTTTGGTGTACAGCACAGGTGATATTTATTAACAAGTAGACTGTGTGTATAAAGAATATGTTTGTATGCATGCAAAGTGGTATTTTATTGAAGAATGCAAGGTAGGTTGTCATGGAGATTAAAAGCCTTGAAGTGCTATTCATTGGTGCTAGTTATGTTGCTGGGCACGAGGATATTAGGTTCTGGCACCCTGAATCTTTCATTGTTGTAAAAATAATTATACTTTTATCTTCACTGTAAGGGCTATTCAAGTAGAATAAATAAATACAGACACATGAACAAATATAACTTAAAAGTAAATATAGCAACCGTATATCCCATCCTGTTGCAAAATTATGTAGCCGTAGTTACTATACCATCAAAATGCTTGATTTTCATTGCAGGGTCATTGAAGCTGTTTATAAGATGAAATTACAAAATGCACAAAATCTGTACTTACATTGAAAGGTAAAAGATGAATGAAAGCTATTGACTGTTAGTATGGTCACTGGTAAATATAAAGGTTTCTTTAGAAGCAGAGGAAACAAATGAAATGCTTGTAATATGTTTTGCTAGCATTTTCTTGAAATACTATATTTATATGAGATTTCTAATGTCACTTTGAGCTCTATGTAAAGCACAAAGTGATTTTTCTGGTGTTCTTTTCAATGATTAGATGAAATGATCTTGACAAGTTTACCTCAGTGAGAAACTATGTATTTTCTGTTTAAAGGGAACTCTTATTCCTGGCAGCATCAGTATGGACATTTTCTTAACCAATAAATCTATAGAGAGAGTTGCAATATTACAAACTATACAATATACACAATACAACATTGAAACCTGCAGCAGTAAGTAATGTGGTTTTCGAAACTGCCTTAAGTGACGATTAACTAGAATTATATATATTTATATTTAAACTGACACCACAGAATTCTTTTAAATCTTGACAGATACAAGGAATATTTAAATGTAGTAATTGCTGTTGCTATGCCTCCTGGGATTAACCTGCTGGAGAGATAGTGACATCTTATACAGAGAAAAATGATTTCTACAGTGGGGGAAAGTACTAAAAAGGCAGTGATTCCATGTGTTTTATATAACTCTCTGGAAAAAAAGTTTATTAAAATTAATGAATTGGTAAGATTCTGTTCTAATCCACCATGTGAACAATTATATAATTTATATAAATGTAGGTATATAATTTCGTTTTTTCAACATTGATTTTTAAATTTCACAATAATATAGTTCACAAAGTAAAACAGAACTAGATGTAGATCAGTATTGTATTATTAGTGGTAGGAATCTTGGATTTTTACTTAAAGGTAGGTTCCATATTACTTTATTCCCCATTAGTGCAGAAAGATAGAACACAATACTTCTCAGTTCATTTTAGGAAATATTTGTTGAGTGCCTTTATGTACCAAGCACATGGATTCGGTTGAATTCAATTGTAGCCAAGGAGCAAAAACAATAATAAAGGGAGATAATATTGGCAAATTTTCATCAAATTAAATTATTTAATAATAATGTCACAATGTTTCTACCTTATCTGTGGATAGCAGATGGGTTCATCATAGATATGGTCTGTTGTCCCCTATATTTTAAACTTGTGGGGAAGTTCTTTCAAATGTATCTATACAAAATAGTCAAACACTCCACAACCTGGATATTTTGAATATTCAAGTCCTATAACCATATTAACTGTCGATTTCTTTAGAATTAATTGTAATGACCTTAACAAGATATTAATCTCTATGAATAAGAGTAGAGGAATAAGGCATCAGCAAATCTCTATTTGGGTAGAGTTTCTCAGAGTCCAAGACACTCTGTGCTTCTATCAAGTTGTATCTCAAAAGCTTTAAAACATTTTTAAAGTTGGCAAATTTACATTCTGGATACACTTGACATAGTAGTATAATTTGTTTCACATTAGGGTAGATTGGGGTAGATGTTTAGTAGAATTGTTCATTGTAGTTGTACACCAGAGAGGAAAGTTCTTGGAATGAGAACTACAAATTTTAGTTTCAACTGTGCTGCTAGCTTATTGAGGATTAAAGTTATTTGTTCATTGCATAGTCGGAACAATGCTGGGCTACCACACAACAGGAATTTCTCTAGGTTGGCTGCTCTCATGCCCATTGGAGAAAAGAGAGATTTCTTTATTCAACCACACGAGGTCTGGTTTTCCTGACTACATCATTCCCAAATGCAGGGAACCTAAGGGCTTCTTTCCTAAGGATAGAGCAATACTTTCTTCATGGAACTTACAGTTCACTGGGGCAAGACCAACACTGAACAGGTTATTATAAGTGTGAGAAGTTTTATAAAAGATAAGTCTAGGATGCACTGGGAATATACATCCCCTCGAAAGGGCTATAGATGAAGTATTCAGCACCATTAAAATGACCTCACAATGACTTTATTTCTAATCTCAGCCTCTTTTCAGCATAATAGACCTACATTCCCAAACACATGCTTGCAGTTTCAACCTGAAAATAATTGATTCATCTAACTCAAAATATCCAACTCTAAATTCACCTCCCACCTCAATAGCAGCTCTTTCTAATTTTCCTCCTTTTTTTTTTTTTTTTTTTTTTTGTGGTACTGACCTTTTCCCAGACACTTAGATCTGAATCATCAGCAGACCTAATATCCATCTTTATTTTGACTTCCAAATCTGTTCTGTTGCCATATATTAAAGATTCTATTTTGAAAATGCTTTGTCTGTCTGACTATTCTCTTCCATTCCTACACCCATCAGGCATTGGGCTTTCAAGTAAATTAAATATCATCACTCTTTTATCCAATGAACATTCACATGCTGATTTAATATATATATATAGATATACATTTAACTCTTTTATTGGTTTATCATTCTTACATGAACATCCATAAACAATAAGTGTGTAAGTTGTAAACTTACAAAACAACATGCATATTATCATACAGGGCTCCCTTAAATTACCCCACCATCAACATCTTGCATTGTTATGAGACAATTGTTACAAACTATGAAAGAGCATTGTCAAAATATTACTACTAACTATAGCCAAGATCTTACATTTGGTATAATTTTCCTCCAACTCACCCAGTTAATGACACCCTGTCTTAGTATTATATACTTGTTGTAGCTCATGAGAAAATGTTCTCATATTGTTCTGTTAACCACAGTCCATCTTCCACCACAGGATTCCTTGTGTTATACAGTCCCATGCTCTTCATAATCCATTTAAAGTGTATGCTCAGTGGGTCTCGTATTCATCACAGAGTTGTACTGTCATCACCTCAATTTTAGAACATTTTCATTACTCCAAAAGGAAAACTCCCATACCCCCTTATCACTCCTATTGTTGTCCCTTAGAATTGATATAATATCTTTGCCATTGCTGCAAAAATATTACAGTATTATTAACTATACTCCACAAGTTACATTAGTTGTAATTTTCCCATATATCACCATATACTTAACACTTTAAAAAGGAAGAACATTCTTATGTTATTAACCACAATCTTCATCCATCACCAAAATCACTGTTATACAGTCCCTATATTATTCTCTAGCTTCCTTTCAACTGAAATATTACATCCACAGACAACCCCTTTTAGCCACAATCACATTTATAAATCAACAATGTTAGTTATACTCATTGTAATGTATTACCATCAACTCTATTCATTTCCACACATTTATAATATACCTTGTTAAAAATTTTACATACATTAAGCATCAGCTCCCATTTTCAACCAACATTCAATTTCCTAGTAACTTATACTCTAGAGTTTACCTCTGTGAGTTTACTCATCGTTTTAGTTCATATTAGTGAGACCATACAA
The DNA here is from genome assembly GCA_026826555.1 of Tolypeutes matacus. Lineage (NCBI taxonomy): Eukaryota > Metazoa > Chordata > Mammalia > Cingulata > Chlamyphoridae > Tolypeutes > Tolypeutes matacus. The sequence continues at coordinate 3,451,696 of JAKSZT010054562.1, forward strand.
TATTTGTCCGTTTGTGTCTGCCTAATTTCACTCCACATAATGTTCTCAAGGTTCATCCATATTGTCATATGCATCCCGATTTCATTTCTTCTTACAACTGAATAGTATTCCATTGTATGTATATACCACATTTTATTTATCCACTCATTGGTTAATGGACACTTGGGTTGTTTTCATATTTTAGTAATTGTGAATAAAGCTGCAATGAACATTGGTGCAAATATCAGTTCTCATCCTTACTTTCAGTTCTTCTGAATATATTCCTAGTAACGGGATTGCTGGATCATATGGCAATTCTATATTTAGTTTCTTGAAGAACCACCAAATTGTCTTCCACAAAGGATGTACCATTCTACATTCCCACCAACAATGAACGAGTGTTCCAATTTCTCCACATCCTCTCTAGCACTTATAGTTTTCTATTTTTGTAATAATGGGCATTCTATAAGGTGTGAAATGATATCTCAGTGTAGTTTTTTTTTTCCTATCTGGTTGTGTGATTGTCTTTTTGGTGTGTGCCTTTGCCACGTGGGGGCCTGCGCCTCTCTGCACCATGTGGCCTCTCCGCGCAGGTCTGGGGTGCCTTTTTTCTTTTTTTTTTTAACCAGGATGTCCCAGGAATCGAATCTGGGTCCTCTATATGGTAAACCGGAGCTCAATTGCTTGAGCCACAGCCACTTCCCTCTCAGTGTAGTTTTGATATGCATTTCCCTAATAGCTAATGATGTTGGACATTTTTTCATGTGCTTTATGGCCATTTGTATTTCCTCTTTGGAGAAATAACTATTCAAGTCTTTGGCCTATTTTTAAATTGGGTTGCATGTCTTTTTACATTGAGTTTGATCTCTTTATATAACATGGATGTCAAACCCTTGTCAGAAATGTGGTTTCCAAATATTTTTTCCCATTGAGTAGGTTGCCATTTCGCTTTCTTGACAAAGTCCTTTGAAGCACAAAAATGTTAAGTTTGAGGAGGTCCCATTTATTTATTTTTTCTTTTGTTGCTCATGCTTTCAGCACAAGGTTTAAGAAGTCACCACCTACCACAAGACCTTGAAGATGTTTCCCTACACTTTCTTCTAGATGTTTAATGGTTGTTGCTTTTATATTTAGGTCTTTGATCCATTTTGACTTAATTTTTTGTATATGGTGTGAGATAGGGGTCCTTCTTCTTTCTTTTGGATATGGATATCCAGTTCTCCCATCACCATTTTTTGAATAGACTGTTCTGGCTCAGCTGGATGGATTTGATAGCCTTGTCAAATATCATTTTGCCATAAATTTGAGGATCTATTTCTGAACACTCAAATCTATTCCATTGGTCAACATATCTATCTTTATGCCAGCACCATGCTGTTTTTACCTCTATAGCTAAGTAATATTCTTTAAAGTCAGGAAAAGAGAGTCCTCCAACTTCATTATCTTTTTAAAAGATATTTTTGGCTATTCAGGACCTATTTGGACCTTTCCAAATAAATTTGATAATTGCCCTTTCCATTCCTGTAAAAATGGCTGTTGGAAGTTTTATTGGGATTGCATTGAATCTGTAGATAAATTTGGATAGAGTTAACATCTTAATAATATTTAGTCTTCCAATCCATGAACATGGAATGTCCTTCCATTTATTTAGGTCTTCTTTGCTTTCTTTCTTTCGGCAATGTTTTGTAGTTTTCTAAATACAGGTCCTTCATGTCCTTGGTTAAGTTTATTCCTAAATATTTGATTCTTTTAGTCTCTATTATAAATGAAGTTTATTCCCTGACTTCCTCCTCAGATTGCTCATCAGTAATATATAGACTATATTAGTAATATATAGAAATGCTACTGATTTTGCATATTAATCTTGTATCCAATTCTGTATGGAACTTTCCTGAACTTGTCTATTAGTTCTAGTAGTTTTGTTGTGGATTTTTTGGATTTTCTAGATATAGGATCATGTCATCAGCAAATAGTGAAAGATTTACTTCTTCCTTCCCTATTTGGATGCCTTTTATTTCTCTTTCTCACCTAATTGAACTTCTAACACAATATTGAATAACAGTGGTAATAGTGGGCATTCTTGTCTTGTTCCTGACCTCAGCAGGAAAGCTTTCAGTCTTTCTCCATTGTGTACAATGTTAGCTGTGGGTTTTTCATATATGCACTTTATCATGTTGAGAAATTTTCCTTCTATTCCTCTCTTTTGGAGAGTTTTCATCAAGACAGGATGTTGGATTTTGTGAAATGCCTTTTCTGCATCAATCTAGATGTTCATGTGATTTTTCTTCTTTAATTTAATAATGTGATGTATTACATTGATTGATTTTCTTGTGTTGAACCACTCTTGCATACCTGGGATAAAGCCCACTTGATCATGATGTATATAGTTCTGTTAATGTGCTATTGGATATGATTAGCAAGTATTTTGTTGAGGATTTTTGCATCTATATTTATTAGAGAAATTGGTCTTTAATTTTCTTTTTTCATGTTATCTTTATCTGGCTTTGGTATTAGGGTGATGTTGACTTCTTAGAATGAGTTTGGTAGCGTTCCCTCCTGTTCTATTTCTTGGAAGAATTTGAGCAAGATTGGTATTAAATCTTCTTTGAATGATTGGTAGAAATCATCTGTGAAGCCATCTGGTCTTGGGCTTTTCATCATTGGAAGTTTTTTTGATCATTATTTCAATCTCTTTAATTGTGATTGGTTTGTTGAGGTCTTCTATTTCTTCTGGGTCATTGAAGGTTGTACGTGTATTTCTAGGACTTTGTCCATTTCATCTATATTGTCTATTTTATTGGTATACAGTTGTTCATAGTATCCTCTTATGAGTTCTTTTCTTTCTGTGGGGTCAGTAGTAATGTTTCCCCTCTCAGTTCTGATTTTATGTATTTGCATCTGCACTCCCTTTTTATTTGTCAGTTTAGCTAAGGGTTTGTTGACCTTTTCAAATAACCAACTTTTGGTTTTGTTGATTCTCTCTATTGTTGTTCTCAACTTCACTTACTTCTGCTCTAATCTTTGTTATTTCTTTCCCTCTGCTTACTTTGGGATTAGTTTGCGGTTCTTTTTCTAGGTCCTGAAGGTCTTCAGTTAGGTCTTTGATTTTAGCTTCTTCTTCTTTTTTAATGTAAACGTTGAGGGCTATAAATTCCCTTCTCAGTGCTGCCTTCACTGCATTCCATAGTGTAGCAGTTTGGCAGTTTGACATAGTTATGAATTCCAAAAATAGATATTGGATTATGCTTGTAAACTGGTTTGTTAATCTGGACATGATTAAGTTATGATTAGGGCGTTGACTGGGCCACGTCAGTAGGGCCCTTGGTGGGTGAGGAATCAAATATAAAAGGCATGACAAAGGACAGAGTAGTAGCAGTTTTTGAGTTGGAGTTCTGATGTTGGGGTTTTGATGCTGGAGTCCAGGGAGGCAAGCAGATGGAAGAGCTTGGCTGTGAGGAAGGAGAGAAGGCCCCGGGATAGAGAAGAGCCATTCACCAGATAGTCTACAGCTGGCCTTGTGGAGGAAACAGAGGCGCTAAGCCCAGAGAGAAAAGGAGCCCTGGGAAGAGAGGAACCCAAGAAACCTGAACCCTGGCAGCAGCTGTCTTGCTCTAACACATGGCAACAGACTTTGGTGAAGGAAGAAACTTATGCTTTATGGCCTGGTAACTGTAAGCATCTACCCCAAATAAATACCCTTTATAAAGACCAACAGATTTCTGGTATTTTGCATCAGCACCCCTTTGGCTGACTAATACACATAGGTTTTGATATGTTGTGTTCTTGTTTTCATTCATCTCGAGATATATTCTGATTTCTCTTGCGATTTCTTCTTTGACCCACTGGTTTTTTAACAGTGTCTTGTTTAACCTCCATATATTTGTGAGTTTTCCCTTTGTCTACCTGTTGTTGATTTCCAGCTTCATTCCATAATGATCAGAGATAGTGCTTTGTATAATTTCAATCTTTTAAAATTTATTGAGACCTCCTTTGTGGAGGTCTCATATGTCTATCTTGGAGAAAGATACCTGAGTACTTGAGAAGAATGTATATCCTGCTGTTTTGAGGTGTAATGTTCTATATTGTCTTTGAGGTCTAGTTTATTTATCATATTATTCAAGTTCTCTGTTTCCTTATTAATAGTTTGTCCAGTTGTTCTATCCAAAGATGAGTGTTGTATTGAAGTCTCCAACTATTATTGTAGAGACATGTATTTCTCTTCAGTTTTGCCAATGTTGGCCTTACATATTTTTTTTTTTTAAGATTTATTTATTTATTTATTCATTTATCCCCCCCTTGCTGCTTGTGCTCGCTGGGTCAGCTAACCACGCCGTGTGGGCGGGCTTGCCTTCACCAGGAGGCCCCGGGAACCGAACCCGGGGCCTCCCATATGGTAAACGGGAGCCCTACTGATTGAGTCACAGCCGCTTCCCAGCCTTACATATTTTGGAGCACCCCCATTAGGTACATAAATCTTTATTTTTGGTATTTCTTGGTGAATTGATCCTTTCATTAATATATACTGTCTTTATTCATCTCTTACAGTAGTTTTATATTTTAAGTCTATTTTGTCTGATATTAGTATCGCTACTCTAGCTCTTCTTTGATTACTGTCTGTGTGGAATATTCTTTTCCAACCTTTTACTTTCAGTCTATTTGTGTCCTTACATGTAAGGTGACTCTCTTATAGAAAGCATGTAGATGAATGATTTTTAAAATTCATTCTGCCAGTCTGTGTCTTTTGATTGGGGAGTTCAATCCATTGACATTCAACATTATTACTGTAAATGCATTACCTTACTTCATCCATTATACCTTCTGACTTTCCACTGCCTTCTTGCCTCTATGGTGATTGGTGTAGGATGGTGGGTGGTATTCTGACCTTTTCTTTGAGGGATCCTCAAATGTCAGTATCCATAGATCTTTTCTTTTGGGCTGTTCACTCTTTTCTAATTTCCAGCCTTGGTGGTATAAACTTGGCTACCAATGTCTGGGAGCCAAATGGAGGAAGGGAGCACAGGGTTTTACCATTTTGTATGTGGACTTTTAGTTATGTTGGAGATTGAATCATGTCTCCAACAAAAGGCATGTTCAAGTCCTAACCCCTGGTGCTGTGGGTGTAAACCCATTTGTACATAGGCTCTTTGAAGATGGCATTAGTTCAGGTGTGCTCAAACTGAATGAAGGTGGGTCTTAATCCAATATTGTTGAAATCCTTATAAGAAAAGGAAACTGGATGCAGAAGAGAAAGCCAAGGGACAGTCTGGAAGTTGGAAGTCAGTGAAAACTCAGAAGAGAAACGAGAGGACATCATCATGTGTATCACCATATAACAGAAAAGCTAAAGGGCCCAAGAATCACCGGCAGCCAACAACAGAATGCCACAGTCTTCAGGGGAAAAGCAGCACCTTGCTGATGGTTAGCCTCAAAACTGAATAAATTCCTGTTGTTTAAGCCAAACTGTTATGTAGTATTTGTCATAGCAGCCCAGAAAACTAAGACAATTTCTCTGCTTTAATTTATGGCACTTCTGCCCTTAACAGTATCTTATGTCCCAAGACCAGAGTTCTTTAGATTTAACCTCCCCAAAGAGTAATTTCTGCCATTGTAGGAAAGGGGAACTCATCTTGCTACTTGGAGAGGGGATGCAGGAATCTCACTGCTACTCTTGAATCTTTGAACAAATTCTGAAATCCCCAGCCATATCCTGTACCACTTCCATCTAAGGTTCCAGGGACTTCAAATTTCCAAGCCTTTCAGGGATTCTGAGGCAGGTAAGAATCTGCTTTGTGTGTATTAGCTTGCTCCTCCATGCTTCCATTTGTTTTCTCTGGCCTGCTAAGTCCATAACATCATTTTTCTCCTTCCCAACTTCCAAATATTTATCTTTTGGTGACTTCTGTTCTTTTGCTTTCATGGTATTATCTTCCTTCACTAACATTCAAGAGGGAGTTGAGATAACTTGTGAGTTAATTTGTCTTGTGTAAAAGTAGACAGTTCTTAAAACGTGCCCAACTACAATGATTGTGAGTACTGGAGGATAGTGCCTTAATAAATTACATAATCTGATTTCTTCCTATAATTTCATAATTCTTGTTGTAAAAAAATACCCCATAAACTCAGTATTTTGATCTTAAATTATTTTAGAGTTGTTTTAGTGCCATTTTTGCCTAATATACCTTCAGGCATCCTTTTTGTCTCCTCAGTCTATTTGCATCAGATAATCAATAAATTAATGAAAACATATTTACATAAAACTGTTTTTAAAGAATGTGATCACTTTGGTTTTAAAAAAGAAAGTTACAGCTATTAGAAACAAAAGGCACAAAGACATAAACAGCTTCATTTAATTAACATTAAAGCTGTGTGATCAGCGGACAAAAAAATAATGAAATGGTGAATTTAGGCTGGTACTATAGACCTTAAGCACAATTGCCCTGCATCTGAGGATGGGTCTTGGGGTGATGGGATCAGAATTTCTCAAGATCCCCCATTAATGTCAGCTTTAAGGAAATAGTTGAAGATTCTGTATCTTTCTTATTTCTATTTCCTTTTCCATCTTACCAAATGCTGTGTTTAAACTACAGATCATATATTTTCATATCTTTATACATAAACTTTATGTAAAACAGGACAAGCTAAGACTTTCGTAAGGTTTTCCTTGTTTTGTTAGTTTACAGTCACAACCTCTAATTAGTAAAAATATTCATCTACTAGCCATCATTCTGATTCCTGTAGTCATTCAATAAATATTTCTTGAGCACGTATTCTGTTTGCCATCATAGAAGGTCCTGGGGGATATACTGGTGAGCAAAAGGAAATGCATTCCATGTTGTCAGGGAGTGTTTAGTCAGGGGGAGGAGACAGACATTTGTTATCCAAAAGTAATGTACTAAACTAAGTAAATGTCCTGAAGAAAAGAAACAGGTTTTTTTGGCGAGTGTGTAATGGAGGAATCTGACCTGCACTGGAAGGCAGATGCACAGGGAGAGGGTCCAGAAGGAAATGAGCTGAGATCTTAAGAATGCCAAGTTAACTAAGCTAAAGGGGAAGGGGTTAGGTGGGAACACTATTTATCAACACAGTAAGAGGGAGAACAAGATGTTGGAGGAATAGAAACAAGACAAGGCCAGTGTGTGGGCAGGCCTTAAAGAGGACCACGATGCAAAATTGGAATGGAGTGGTACAAAGGGATCAGGTTATGGAGTAAGGGGAAGCCAGGAATATTGGAAGTGGGAATGAAGGAGTGTGTAAAAGGAAGCTTTTCCTTGAATAGCACTACTTGCATGGGAGATATTAAAACTGTTGTGTTTCGTCACAGCTTGTTTTAACCAGCTGATGCTGATAAAGTACTACGAACTTTGACAGACTCCCTAGTACATCAGTCCCTTATTGGATCTAACTGAAGACTCTTTCCTGACCAGTGAATGATGGGATTCATTTGTTTCAACCAACTATGTGAAGACCTGTAGACTCATTTAATCCAACCCAGAGTGCTAGTTTTCAATGCTTTCTGGCACTTAAACACCTCTGGTACAAGTGGATGACCTGTTAATTTCATCATTTGCAGGTGTTTTGTTTGATAAGGAAGTATTTAGCTTTAATATTTTAGCTTAAATTGTTATTTATTTTTTGACAGTGAGGCATGGGAAAATAGGTTATATCAGATTTAAATTTGGAAAAGTCTTCTCTGACTGCAGTTTGAGGAGTGGATTCCAGGAGATCAATTAGAAGATTACTGCAGAGATGATAATAGCTTGCTCTTGTTAAAATAAAACAGAGGGAGGCCATTAGACTGGCATGGCTATCCTTGACCAATCCCTCACTGACAAACCCAAGTAACAGGATCAAAACATGGGAGACACAGCCTTTCTGTAAACACCTACTATACTAGGAGGCAGAGCTTTAATGTCAGCCAATCAGAAATGGACACCTTAGGAAGGGGCTTTCTAAGGGAAACAGCTCAAAAAAGGCAATGCAGCTTAGATATCTAATCAGAAAAATTTCCTCACTTGTGTCTGCATTTGCCTTATATAAACTTTCCCTTGCCACTCCCTGGGAGGAAATCCTTACCACTATCAGTTTAGTACTATCCTATTTGCCCAGTCATTTGTTGCCCAAGAAGACTTGAACAGAATTTTAAAATTGCCTCAGTTTGTCTTTTACAGAATTTAGCATAAGAAGTGGGATCTGAAGGAGACGCCTGATAGGGTTTTCACCCTCCCCCCAACACACACACAGACAGAGTAACCAGACAAAGATACTGGTGGAATTATTTTGTGCTCACTGATTTCTCATTGAATGTGGAGGTCACGGTTAAGTTTCTGTTGAATTTGTGCTCCATGGCTTTGTGTTAAGCCAAAGTTCATTTGGGCAATTAGAACTGTACTGGGCCCAGTGGAGGTCTCCGTTAAGGCACCCTCCTTTGGAAGGAACAGAAAGCAAGTGCTGAATGCACAAAAGATCCAATTTAAAATGAGTTCTTCCTGGTCTTAAGGAGTTCAGTAAGTCTCCATCATTATAAACTCCTGCTATTTACATGTTTAAGAATTATGTACCAGGATCATTTGTTTTCTAGAAAAATGGGTATTTTAGACTAAAGATAAGTTGAAGCTACAGTGGCCAGGATGTGAAAGTTTCAGTTAAGACAAGGTTATTCATTTTAGAGGCATCCTAGAAAAGGGAGGATCCAGAATACCCCAAAAGTAATGGGAACGCATTTTTAAACTTGGTACATGAAGGCATCAAAAAGAATTAGTGATTCAAAATAGCCTCATGAAAAGACTCTTTATAAAAAGTCAACGAAAAACTTAAGACATGAGAAGCCAAGACAACAAATGGGGACTATGCTTTCCATCCCTTCTCTTTATTCTCCTTTGCCTAATTACTCTGAATCTATTAACCCTTTTTCTAATTTACTTAGAAGATGAGGGAGAAAAGGAAGCTAGACAGGTTAGACATATGTCCTTTAAGGTTAGACCCTCCACAGACCCTTGTCTTCCCACCACAACTACTTTAACCCGAGGTCAAAGATGAAACCCAGAAGCATAATTAAAAAATTTCTTCCACCCAAGGAAGATCTACCAAAATTTACCAAGGGATTTAGAATACTAATTGGGGCATATGACCCTGGGTGCCCTGATTTATCAGTTCACATGCATGTTATTAGGGCCAGAAGCCTGTAAATGGATGACTAAAGCAAGATAGTAAGACCCCAAAAGGAATCTTAAAGATCTAAGTAGGCAGGCTTCAAAGGAGGGATTGAAAAGAGCTTGTAGAATAGCTAATGATCTCTTAGAAGCTATACCTAAAGTTTTTCCTCAAAAGACAGATTGAGCCATTATCCAGACATGTAAACAAAAGAAAAAATGAATCAGCTGCTGATTATAAAGTTAGATTAGAAATAATATTTTTAAAACACTTTAGTCTATTATTGAGTCCTAGATTAGAAGGGGCTTTCCCCATCATATTTGGCAATGGGCTTTGCCCTGAACTAAGTAGTATGATAAACAACAACAACAACAACAACAACAAAAACACAAATTAAGTCGGGAATCCTTCCCCTTGACTAAATTGGTAAATATACCAGGACATTTTGAAAGAGCCTTGGGACAAGGAAAAACTCAAAAGGTTAATAAATTGATGCCTGCAGTTGCATCAATGGCAGGAGCCAAGATAACCCCGGGGCCATCTTATTGACCTAGATTCAGGGGGCCAAATCAGAAAAATCCAGTACCTGGACATCGGAAGAGAGAATGTCTACTTTTAAACCCCCAATGAATCCAATGTGACCATGTAACCTGCCCCAACCTCTGATTAGAGGAAGCCCTCAAAAATTTGATGCTTGAGACCAAAGCCATTTCCGATGATGCCCTTAGGGATCCTCTGGTAAGCTGCTTCCCTTAATACCCCTAAGTCAGCAAGGGGAGACCAACATTAAGATTAACAGAAAAGTCTGTACTCTCTTGGTGGATACCTGAGTGACACTTTCTATTTTGAACCTTCACCCCCTCCCCGACTCATGATACAAAAGTAACCAAAATGTCTTGGTGGTGGGGGTTTCCATCCAAGTTTAGAAGTTTCCTCTATCAGAGCCTGTACAGATGACTTTTGGGCCTATTACAGAAAAACATACTTTCCTTTTATGTGACACAACTCCAATAAACCTCCTGGGATGAGATTTAATTTCTAAGCTAGGGGGCCATATCAAATTCTCCTCATGGAGAGAGATAATTCTAGAATTTCCAGACCCTCCAGAACCTGAGTTACTCTGTGCCTTACAGGCAAAAATTGATCAAAACGAGTTTGGTCTTCAAATCTCCCCAAACCCAGACCTCCCTGAAGTGCTCAGTAGCTTTTGGGCCACCTCCTCAACAGATAGAGGGAAAATTAAAAGTGCTGAACCTATAAAAGTTCAAATAGACCCTTCAAAGCAGTTGCCAAAAGTGCCCCAACAGCCTTTGTAACCAGAAGCTATTCATAGACTTACTCCAATAATTTAAGACTTGATTCCTTACACAAGCCTCTGTAGCACCCCTATCCTTCAGATTAAGAAACCAAACAGATGAAGTTGAATGTGCGTGCAAGACTTCTAGGCAATAAAGAAGATTGTAATACCAAGGTTTCCTGTATTTCCAAACCCTAACACTTTGCTATCAAATGGGTCTTTGGGGTCAAAACGGTTCACAATAATAGATCTTTGCTTAACCTTTTTCAGTATTCCAGTTAATGGGGGCATCCAGGATTTGTTTGCCTTTACTTGGAAAAATCAGCAGTATACTGTATACAGTGATGTCCCAAGGGTTTACTGAGGCTCCTTCTGGTTTTTCCCAAGACTTACTTCAAGCCTTGACAACCCTGCAGTATCCTAAAAACTCAACTCTAATTCAGATGATTGCTACTTTGCTCCCTTACTTAAGAGGATTCAGAGGCCAACTCTGTTCATCTCTTACAACAGTTGGCCTAGAAAGGACGTAAGATCTCTAAAGAGAAACTCCAGTTCTTTAAAGAAAAGGCACGTTACTTAGGACATCACCTAACTGGGGAAGACATTTTCCTCTCCTCTGATAGAATAAAAACTATCCCAAAGTACCTTAGACTGACCGCAAAAAGATGCAAGGGTTCTTAACCTTTTTTGTTCCATGGACCCCTTTGCCAGTCAGGTGAAAACCATGGACTCCTTACTAGTAAAGTCCACACTTACTGCGTATTATTTAATAAATATATCACACCACATCAACATGTCCCCATAAGAATAATGTTTTTTTGAATTTCAATTCGAGCTCATGGACCCTTTGTTAAGAAACCCTGACTTAGAGGTTTCCTTGGACTTGCTGGATACTTTCGGTCCTGGGTTCCAAAATTTCCCTAGTGACCCCTCTCCTTTATGTAGTTACTAAAAATTCTACCCCAGAACCCTTACCTTGGGAGGACAACCTCGAACAAGTTTTTCTTCAACTTAAATTGGCCCTACAACAGCCCCCAGCATTGGGGCTTCCAAATTATGCTCTACCATTTACTTTGTTTATAAACATGATAACCAGGCACTAAAGTCTACATGCAAGACATGGAGGGAAAAACAGACCCATTGCTTACTAGAGTCTATAGCCAAACCCAGTGGCTAGAGCCTAACTGAGTTGTTTAAAGGCAGTGGCAGCTGCAGCTAAATTGATGGAAGTTTCTTTGGAGTTAGTGTTAGGCAATGGTATATCTGCAGGTGTCCCACTCTGTAGAAAGCTTGTTGAATTCTGAACAAACCCAACCTTTCTCTGCCAGAAGTCTAACCTCCTATGAGAATCTACTCCTTTTTCCTTTCTCCTTCACATCTTCACCTCCAAAGTGTAACCTTCTAAATCCTGCTACCTTGCTCCCTCTACCAGAGAAGAGAACTGTGTTGATGTAGTTTCTCAGGTTTCAGCTCCTTGAGTTGACTTAATGGATACTCCACTGGAAAACCTTGAGTTAGCATTTTATTTTGATATGTCATTTGCAAAAGACTCCAAGGAAATTATCAGACATACATTACATACACTATAATGACTCATATGAATTAATAGAAAAAAGAAACCTCCCCTAATTTAAGTCTGCTCAGCTAGCAGAGCTATATGACTTGATCCAAGTGTGTCAGATTGTCAATAACAAAACTGTAAATATTTATAGTGATAGTAGATATGCATTCGGAGAGGTCTATGACTTTGGTATGCTCTGGAAAGAGAGGGGGTTCCTAACCTCTAGCAGAACTCCTTTAAAAAAGGAGTTTTTAAACTCCAAGTTCATAAACTTTTGTCCTCACAAATTCCTATCATAAAAATTGACGCCCATACCATAGAACTGAACCTGAACAGCAAGGAAAGGCATTAGCTGATTTCCACGCAAAATTATCTACTCAGCAAGTTGTTAAATCAGCTAGGTGTGCAACTCTTTGTTTTACCAATGCCACAGACCCATGGTTACAAAGGGCAAATGATAGTGTTCCTAGCAATGAATCTATGAGCAATAATATCCTGGCTGGAATTTCATGTCCTTCACCAGGATGTTTTTATTTGTGAGGTTCTGAGAGAACAAATACCCCCTTTGCCTGTGCACTGAATTGTCTTAATAGTTGGCAAATAACTGGACAATGTGCCCTTGGGTTCCTCACTGCTCCTTTATCCATATATAATAAATCAGAAACTGAGTACTGGACTACTCCTTTAAATTTCATAATGGAGTAAGGCAATATTTGCATAGGGGCTTCCATGATTCAGTATTTGCTTCCTTTGGCAGGTTTCTTCTTCCTTGATTAAGAATTAATGTTAATGAAACTATGATTAGATATTTAGCTGCAAACCCTAGGTACACTTGCTGATGAAACTGCAAAAGCCATAGCCACCCACCAAAAGTATCCGGACTCCTTTACTTATATAGTGTTGGACAACAGGATAGCCTTAGATTATTTATTGGCTGAAAAGGGGGAAGTCTGTGCTGTGGCTAATACTACTTGTATTTGGATAAACACATCTGGTCCTGTAGAAACTCAATTGCACAAAGTTACCAATCAGGTCACCAGGCTACAAAAGATCCCTGCCTTCAACTTCTTTGATTGGTTCAGCAACAATTGGTTTGGAAGCTGGGGATCTTGGTTGAGAAGTCTCCTTCAGCCTGTTGGCATTATCCTTCTTGTAGTCATCATAGTAGTCTCCCTGGTGCACTTTATTCTCTTAAGAGGCTTAAATGCCTTTTGTTTTGGGGAAAAAAAGAAAAAAATTATTTGGTTGGTCAGAGCCTGAGTCTGGGAACCACCCTTGAGAACCCATACTGCACAGGAACATAACTGACAATTGATAAAAAAGTCTCTGTGTTGGAAGAGCGGGCATATTTACATGGCTAAAAATATTCACAGCCCAGAATAAAAGAATGAAATAAAAAGGAGGTACAAAGGGTGGAATAGTGTTTCTCGAGATATAAAAACCCACGAGCCCTAGGAGGACACAGGTGCTGCCTGGATCATCGGGGGCTGGACTTAGACTTCGCAGGACAACTACCTGGACCTCGGACAAGCTGCTTAGCCAGGGAGGCTGGGCCGGGGTCCCCAGTCCCGGTTTAGGCAGGAGTGCTGCAGATGGCTGGAGCCATGGGGTCTGCCTGGCAGTCCCTGAAGACACAAGGCTTCACCAGGAACCTTGCTTCTCCAGCAACCTGCTAGATGGTCATGATGCGATTTAGGAATAAAAAGGTAGACAAAGGATGGGTATCACTAATGAACTTGACATTGTCATCTGCAACCTCTACAATGAGACTAAATGTGAGTAAAACTGGTGACAGAGAGTGGTGCTTAACCCAAATTTAGGTCAATCTCTTAGAACTATGACGATGACCAAAAGGTAGGTGTTTTAGTTTGCAAATAGGCTGCCAATGCAAAGTACCAGAAATGTGTTCGCTATTATAACGGGGATTTATTTGGGGCAAATGCTTACAGTTCCAAAGCCATGAAATATCCAAATCAAGGCACCATTAGAGATGCTTTCTTACTAAAGTCAGCTACTGTTGATCCTGGTGCTGTTGCCATGTGGCAAAGCAAGATGGCCACCGAACTCTGCGGAGGTCTCTGCCTTCCCTCTAGAATCTGCCATCTCTTGGAGCTCAGCTTTGAGCAACCAGGCACAGGGCTTGTCTCTTTCTAGGCCTCAGTTCTTTGAGCCTCTCAGGGGCTTCTGTTTTCCTGCAGTACTCTCTCTACATGGCAGATTCAACCACTGGCAGCTCACATTTCCTCTATCTCTCTCAGTGTTTCTGTTTATATCAGACCCAGCAAGGGGGCAGAGACTCAAGCTGAGTCACACCTCACTGATGTAATCCAATCAAAAGCCCTAAAGTGATCTTATCAAGTAATCTAATCAACGACATCTCAATTTAATACAGTGAAATGATATCACACCCACAGGAATAGATTAGTCTCAAAATATAATCTTTCTTTTTTTTTAGATTCATAAAATAATCTCAAACTGCCACAAGGGGAAATTGTTAAAATAAAATGGAGAGGGCCATTAGACTGGGGTGACTAGCCTTGGCCGATCACTTACTGACAAACCCAAGTAACATGATCAAAACACTGGAGAGGCAGCCTTTCTGTAAACACCTGCTGTACTAGGAAGTGGAGCTTTAATGCCAGCCAATCAGAAATAGACACTTTAGGAAGGGGTTTACTACAGGAAACAGCCCCTAAAAGGCAATGCAGCTTAGATAACTAATCAGAACAGTTTCCTTACTTGCTTCTGCATTTGTCCTATATAAACTTTCCCTTGCCACTCCCTTGGCAGAGCTCCATACAAGTTTTGGTTGGTGCTGCCCAACTCGTGAATCGTTTGTTGCCCAAATAAACTTTAAGAGAATTTTTTTTTTGGCCTGATAAATACATATTTTATTGTAAATGGGGTTCTACACACGACATTGAAATTCCATACATCATAGCAAATCATAGTAAATGAAGTAAAATGAAGAACTCTATATTTCCCAATTTTTATTTGCATAGGTCAATTCAGCATATTTTGAAGTTAGAGTGGGGCAAATAAATGGTAGCTCTTTTCTCTTACCAAACTTTCAACAAATATAATAGAGAGACAGGTGTCAGGACAATAGAGATTGAATCCTGAACACTCTTTCTAAGGATGGTGAGATGAACAATGTATCAGAGGTGTTCATGACTAAAAGTCTTCCTAAATTTGAACTCCACAATTAGATATACCTAAGAAGTACTCACTGCCAGCAGGGATGTTCAGGATCTCTCCACGAAGCTGATAAAAGAAAAGCATTTCATGAAATTTTGGGTCTCACAGATTAACTTGGTGGTTCATGAATATGACTGCCTCCCATTTAGAAAATAGAAGGGGGGTCCAACAAGTGTGTAGAAAGGGAAAGCTAATATAGGGCGAACACAGAAGCAAGTGAGGAAGTGTTCTGATTGGCTGACCCTAGGTTTTCATTTTACACAGGGTAGTGCCTTACAAAATTGAGGGCAGATATACATCGATTAGAATTATGTGCTTTTCCATTCTGTTAAGCAGTCTCTACTTGAACAAAACTGCTTTTATCATCAGGTGTTGCCATCTGCAAGCCTGTAAGACGTGTTGGGGTTTTTGTTTGTTTGTTTTTAACAAATCAATTTTATTGTTACATATTAATAAAGCGTAAATCCATCCAAAGAGTACAATTAATGGAATTCGGTGTAATCACTTTTTTGTGCATTCATCACCCCAATCATTCCCAGAGCACTTTCATTATTCCAATAATAATAATATTAAAAAAACAAACAAAACTGATCACCTCTCAATCTCCCTATGCCTTGCCTGCCGTACATTGCCACTACTCTTTTTTTTTTTTTTTTTTTTACCGGGTGGTCCCGGGGATCGAACCCAGATCCCTCCATATAGGGAGACGGATGCCCAACCATTTGAGCCACTTCCGTGCCCCAGCTGTGACCCTTTTCCTTCTCTCTAGTATATTTACACTTATATTTTGTAAAAACAATATGCAATATCACCCATATTTGTGTTTTACATGAGGTTTTCCTCTTATAGAGTCCCATGTTACAGTTTTTAGTTTTCCTTCTAGTAACATACATGACCTTAGACTTTCCCTTTCAACCAGTCATACCCATATAATAGCACTGCTAGTTACAAGCACCATGATATGCTTTATCATTTCTATTCATTCTCTAAGATACTTTAGCAGAATTTTAAAATTGTCTCAATTTATCTTTTATACTCTAGAGTGTGACAGTGGACACAGATAGTAATGGACAGATTTGAGATATATCCAGGAGGCAAAATCCACAGAATTTGGGGATGGACTGGACATGGGGGGTTAAGGGAGGTGTTACAGATGACTTTTAGGCTTGTACAACTGGAGGGATGGTGACATCAGACACTGAGATAGGGAAAGCTGAAAGAGGCCCAAGTTGGAGAGTGGAAAGGGAAGATCAGGAGTTCCATGTTTTTTGGTTATCATCATCCAAGTTATTTACATGAAAATCAGAAGCTTTTAAAGGAAAAGTGCTGAAATGAATCTGGTCTTTTATGTGTATATTTCAGAATCGTTAGACCTATGGGTTTTCCTATGTAAAACTCTTAGTTTATTTGTTACTTATCTCTCTAGATTTTCCTTGGGCAATCCTATTGGTATTTTCCATTGATAACAATTACAGTAATTTCAAATCGTATTTTAAAGGAAGTTATGTATAAAGGTGTTGTGAGGTCTTGCTATGGATCATTTATGTAGAGTAGAGCACATATTATGTGCTCAATTAAAAAATAAACCAAAGAAAAAGCAAAGGCTTCCTTATATTGGTGCATTGCAATGTGTGGCTATTGATTTGGATGAATGTAATGGTAGAAATCAAATATAGGCATGGGGAAACAGTTGTTGCTTACTTAGCATTGATTCTTAGTGGCAGCAGGTTTAGAGAAAATCTGTGATCAATGGATTGTGTTACTACTAAATGATCTTTCTCATTTCCAAGAGAGTAGAAACTCTTCTGAAAATAAAGTTTTCTTTTATTATAAAAGCAATGTATTTTTAGAAATAGAAAATGTGGAAAACAAGTTTTGATTCTGAAGTCTTATTTTTTTCCAGATATATGTCAGCAAAAAGATATCCTTCCTCTCCTGGCGTCCTCTCCGTGGCTCAGCTGCTCTACTTTCTTCCCAATTTCAGCTGCAAACTGGCATAGAGATTGTCTCTTAGGGTCTCCTATATCAGTCTCAGGTGGTCTGCTCTCTTCCCAATCTCAGCTGTAAGCTATCAGGCAAATGGCTCGTCTCTCCCTGGGGCCTCAGCTGTTTGAGCCTTCTTTCTGTCTCACGGCAAGATAAAAAATGACAGTGCTCTCTCTTGCTATTGGTGGGGAGTCTTAGCTGTGACCCACAATTCCAGTTGTTTTAAAAGCACAATGTTTTTAACCTTTGTTTAACAACTAAATTTTTCATAACACCACAAGATAACAGAAGTAAAATAACATACTTGAAAAAAAAAAAATAACATGCTTGATTCTGTTCTTTCTCCCAGTATGCCACTGATCCTTAAGGAGCTAATGTTGGTCATATTGTTGGTAAAGCTCTAATATACATTTCTAAGGAACTGACCCAGCTCTTTATAAAAAAATTAACTTCTTGTTCCAGTTTTATATTGTTTATCATCTCATCTCATTAAGTACACTTATATTTATTTTATATTGATTTATATCGTTTCAATATTTCCACTTCAGTTAATAGATGTTGTTCAAGTTATAACTTTTATTATAGTGGTTGACCTCCTTAAGTGTCTAAGTATTCTGGCTTGTGAGCTCATGTTCCTTTTTGGGTTTGGGGATGGGCTCCTTTGTCTGGGGAAGGGCCAAAGGTCAGTCTATAATCCTTTAGGAGAGCTTGGAAAGAGAGGTGCTGAGGCGCAGGATGAAAAGCCCTTGGCACCACAGGAAACTTGCTGGCCATTTCTGTGCTTCGCCATCTGGTAACAACTCTTGTCAGGAATTCAGTTTATATTCTTGAGAAGAAGCCAGTCTCCACCAGGCCTGGGACTTGGAGGGGCTTTAGGTAAAGGAATGAATGCGTGCGTTCACACCTGTTTTCATGTTCTTCCCCAAAAGTGTTTTTGCACTGCCCTGATATTTGCTGCTGACACTGGCAACCTGAGCTGTTGCTCCCACTTTCTGCATTGAAGGGGCAGGCAAGGAATCTTCCAAGGTAAGGAAAGGAGAGCCAAGAGCAGAACTAAGAAGCTTTGGTAGAGGAAAATTTCTTAATGCAAGAGCTGTCTAGGAGATATAACTGTTGTGTTTCATGGCAATTGGTTCTAACCAGCTGAAGCTAATAAAGGACCATGAACTTTGAGTGATCTTGGAATTCCAGACCTTTACTGGGCCTGATTGAAGACTCTTTCTTGATTGACGAACAATGGGGCACATTTTAACTAATTGAGTACAGACCCCAAGACTCTTTTCAAGACTTAATTAGCTTAACCACTATAAATGCACAACCTACCCTGCCCCCACTTCCTAGCGTTTAAAAACCCCGGGTTTTTCTTCCTCAATAGAGTACTCGGTGAGTGTTTTCAGGGATGTGTATTGCTTTGCCTGGCTCAGTTTGATATTTAAGTCCAAACTTTCCTTTCAGGGCCTCCTTGTCACTCTCTGTTCCAGGTTGCCAGCACCTTTCTCTACCCAGTTCACAACTGCCTTCCAGTCCCCCCAGGAACTTCTCCTGGTTTCCTCTTCTACCTCTTATTTTTGTTACTTCTCCTATTTTTCTAGCTTCATTTTGTGGGAGAGAGCTAATTGCCCATGCTAGTTCACTCTTTTGGGAGGAACTGGAAGCTCTTGACCCAATTATCAAAGAAAATATTTCCTCCTTATGTTCCCCAAAACTTTTATAAAGAGTAACTTTAAAGAAAAGTGGGTAGCAGAAAAAAAATGTGTATTTAGGACTATAAAGCATTATCTTTATGGTACTTGTAGTGCTTAGTTCATTGAGGCTATTTATTCACCTATTCACTTTTCTGTAATAATTCCATGAACTGGTTTATGAGTAGGGAACCTTCGCATCCCATTTAAAAATTTTTCTCAGTATCTAAAATTACTTCTGGAATATAATATTCTTATCATTAGGGAGCCACTTGGCAAACAGGTTGGTTCAATTCCACTGGGTACTTTTTTTTTTTTTTTTTTAATGAGAAATTTTCCATTCTAGTTTTAGATCGAATTATACCTATCTTGCTTATGCATGAACATTATAAATACAATGCCCAGCTTGGTTTAGGATCTGCTCCTGCTGTGTCATCATACACTTTTTGGCTAAAATAAGCTACCAAACTTTAAGGTGCTGTTGAATGTTGGCTCCCTGAAAATACCACCAAAGTAGTCTATTGATAAAGTACAGCTGAGTTTATTGCTTATTGTGGTAAGTAAGATCATCACTTTGACTGAGTCTTGGTGTGAGGAGAGAAAAAAGCAAGCTTTTTTCGAGGTCTTGGGGATCTGGTTTAATGAAGGGAACTTGGTTAGGGAATTGGGCAAAATTTGATATAATTGTTTTAGATTGGTAGAGATTGTGGTGAGGATTTTGAAGAGAGTCTTGAAAAGCAACTAGTAATAGGAGCTTGGTTGAGTGATTTATTTTCCTGAAAGGGAGTATTTATTCTAATGAGGGTGTGTTGAGTTGTCTAGTGTTTGAATAATGTTATTTGCAACTTCATCTTCCTGGACAAGAGTTTCCTGGAATAATAGTCATATAAATGCTGACAGTAAGCTGTATGGGTGTACACAGTTTCAGTTGTCAGTGTCCCCACCTTGTAGTTATTCTTCAGTCACAGTGGACATTAGCTATTAGCATCTGTGATCAATTCAGATTTTTACTATCTGAGGAGTTGTGACTGATTATCAAATTTCTAAGGGTGGTGGTTTCCATTTGTGAATATTCATATTTTCCTGTTATTTTTGCTGGGTGATTATTTGCTGGATCACTTGATGGAATAGCTGCTGCACAGCAGCATTTAAGGCTCTGGTATTATACCATTAAGCATTGCAACACAGATAAATAGAAAGGGAAGTGTTTGATGATGAGAGTTTGTAGTCTACTTCGTCTGAGAGTGGCCAAATTAAACCAAGAGGATAGATCCCATCTCTAAACCAGAGTCTACAACACCAGAGATGAGGTCATTAAACATTAATTTTGTGATTTTTTTGCTTAACTCCTGAGTTTTCAAATGATATTAAAGATCCCAGAGAATGTAAACACAGCATTATTCTCTTAAAACAGCACATGTTCTCCTTGAGTGGGAAACATGTCTAAAGCAGTTCTATTTTGAACGACTGCCTCACCAATTTCATGAACCACTCGGGGATGTTCTAAAGCCTGGGGGCATTGTCTACATACTTGCTCTTCTCTGAACTATAGCAATCCTTTCCGGGTCTTCTTGAGGATCAAATAAAGAAGTTTAAGGAGAAAAGAGCAATCCAAACATCCCTTGAGTGATTAGGGTTTTGGCTCTCATACTGAGTACCATGTTTTCTACTTCTTGAATAACCTTTTAATTCCTTTTTCTAAAAGCGGAAACTGATGGGTCATAATGGACCCTGGGTGATATCAGGAACTCTCCTGAAGACAGACATTAGTTTGCCAAAGTAACTAGACCCTGTTATGCATAAAGACCAGCAATGGGCCTTTTAACAGCAAATTCAATACCAGTTGTTGGGGGCTGCCATTAATATGCTTTGGACAAAATACCCCTATGGTGTTGTGACATTTTGGTGCCACACTTCAAAAGTTGTCTGGCTCCAGTCAATGAATATGTATATCAAGACTATTAGGTCTATCTAGAGCAAAAGGGCTTTGGGCGGAGTTTGTATATTGTGTCTTACTTGTAAGGTTTGTGAAAATGAGACCCTTTAAATATATACCATCAGTTTCCTAGTTCCCTTCCATGCTCTATTCTGTGCAATTTGGTTAAAAAATTTATCACAAAAAGTCCTCAAGTATTTGGTAGAGGCAGGAACCTCCCTTTCTAGATACATTGTAATAGGGAATTTTAGATTTCTGGATTCCTGGCCTGTTGTGCATGAACGCTTTGCAGTATTTAGTTATCTTTGCTTATAGCAGTGTGTAGTCTAGAATTGAAGGTGATATTCCTAGATTCATGGGACAATCTTTAACTAACTTTTAAAGAAACCAAGTGGGATGTTTCTGTTCTGAGGGATGTTTAAGTGGTAATTGAGCTTTGGGGGTTTCCAGCTGGTCAGAAGGGAAGAGAAGGAGGTCAGAAGGAGAGATAGGAACAGAGGGAAATTCAGGAGCATCCTATGGAGGAAGATGGATAGTAGGATAAATATCGTTCACTTCGAGCTGAAATTGGGGGCTCTTGAAGAGGGGTAGTTTTAAATTTTTCAAAATTTTCTTTTGCCAAGGAATCTCTTAACAAAACAATTGTGGAATCTGAATTTCTTTGGCATTGCTTCCTTATACTGATAGGGACATGCAGACTAAAGACTCTTTAGTATTTTGTTCCCTTTTTTGTTCTATGATGCCCTTCAAATGAACTCCTAGTGGATGACAAGGTTTGGAGAGATCTCTTCCCTAACCAGAATCTTATGGACAAAACAAGACTGAGAAAAGTTCTTATAACATTTTGATAATTGATCCAGGAAAGAGTTTGTCCATAGTATGTCAGTCTGAGAAGAAACCTTCTGAAATTCTAAGTCCCCAGGTGGCTCAAGGAATGATTTTATTATGACTTTATACCCCTCTTCCTTATAAACTTCCACTCACAGATGCACAACAAAAAAATGGTAAGGATAGACCAAGACTAATAAATAGTAATGTTGTTAGGTCTCTAGTAAGGAAAAAAGTTTTGCAAATCTTATCACATAATCAAAAAATTTCTGAAGTATTTCATATTCCTAGAAGCCCAAATATACCCACCATTAGGGAAGATAAAAAAAAAAAAAAAAATGGAATCTTATATCCAACATGGACTTTCCCAACTACTGTGGACAAGTAGTCTCTTGCACAAGAGGCTCCAGGGGTCTTTGAGAAACACTGTTTCCTAGTCCAGGGTCTTGAGCTACTGTGGCGAACAGAACTCTTCTGGACCTTGGAGGACCTCCAAGATTGCTGAATGCTGGCTTCCTGAAAATACCACTGAAATAGCCTGTCGATAAAGCAAAGCTAAGTTTATTGCTTACTGTGGTATGAGATATCACTATCTTGACAGTCTTGGTAGCATCTCTGAGAGGAATGGATAACAGTGGCATATTAAGTTTTGTGGGTTTGAAATAGGTCTTTTATGGCTTGATTAGGTTTGGGCAAAATTCATGACTTCATAGTTTCAAATTAGTGGATACAGAAAGGTGGGGGTTTCAAAGTGAATCTTGAAGAGTAAACAGTAATTTGAAGAGCTTAGTTAAGCTTCCATTGTCTTGAGAAGGGCATATTTATTCTAATAGTAAATTGAATAGGCTAGTTTTCATATAATGTAGTTTGGGGAAGTTCCTGAAACAAATAATATTTATTTCAATTTTCATCTTTCTAGACAAGAGTTTCCTAGAATGGTAAACTTATGATAATGCAGGGCTTTGAATCGTCAAGTTATATTGTAGACAATAAGTTGTGTGGATTGTTTCAGTTGTTAGTATTTCACCCATTCCCTATTCTCATGGTTTTTTTTTTGTTTTTTTTTGTTTTTTTTCTTCCCCTGTTATGACTTTGAAAATTTAGGTTCAGGAGACATATGAGATGTTACATCAGTTTGCAAAGTTCTTTCTGTTTGCGGTGACACTTTCTTGCTTAGTTGACTTAGAATTTGCTTTATTCTGTCGTCAGTTGAGATATATTTTGCAAAACGAAATTAAAATGCCAAGAGGAAATTTAAAGTGCATAATGGCCTCTAAAAATGAGAACGTGTAGCCACAATCAACATAACTTTTTCCATTTTAAGTCATGGTCAAAATTGGAAAGGAGCATTTAAAAGTAAGATTTCCTTTTTTCTCCCAGCAGGCATTATTATATATAGAAAGCCTAAAATTTCAGAAAGTCTACTTTAACATGACTTAAACAAAAATCTTCTGTTAAAATCATTTTTAAAGCCTAGGATTTCTGGGGTAATCTTAGTGCTGTATTTTCACTGTACATTTTAAAAATATTCTTTTGCCAAATTCAAAATCAGCTAAAATATTGCAGAGCATAATTATATATCACTTTTAGTTAATTATTCAGTTTTTGTTTAAAGATGATTTGTTAAAAGTACTATTTTATGATTTTAAAAGCAATGAATTTTATAAAAATTTAGAAAAATTAGAAATGTACAAATAGGAATTTGTAAACCATTCTACTTTCTAGAGACAGTTGCTGTATTAGTTTTGGATGCTGTATAATAAATTATACAGCTTAAAACAATGTCACTCATTATTTCAGTTTCTGTAGTCAGAAGTCCAGGCACAGCTTAGGTGCGTTCTCTGCTTTAGGGTCTCATCAGGCTACAATGAAGGTGTTGGGTGGGTTGCATTCTCATCTGGAAACTTGTCAAGGGAAAAATCTGCTTCCTAGGTCATTCGGTTGTTTACAGAATTCACTTCCTTTGAATATTGGCTGGAAGCTGCCAACAATTCCTAATGGTTGCCCACAGTTTATTTTTTATTTTATTTATTTATTTATTTTTTACCGGGAGGTCCCGGTGATCGAACCGGGTCCCTCCATATGGGAGATGGACACCCAACCAGTTGAGCCACATCCGACCCCTGCCCACAGTTTTTGTTTTTGTTTTGTTTTGCCACACAGTGGCTTGTATTTCCAAAGAGAGCAGGATAATCTTTCTCTCTTCAGTCTGCTAAGGTGGAGTCTTATATAACATCACATAATCACGGGATTGGCATCCCATCTCCTTTAGCCATATTCCATTGGTTGGAAGCAAGTTACCATTTCTGCCTGTACTCAAGGGTAGCACATTGTACGTGGGCATGCCTCATTGGGGGTTAGCTCAGGGTGTGTCTACCACAGCCACTTTACTAATTTGTGGGGATATTTCCATGCCTTTTTTCTATGATTTCATACATACAGTACATTATAGATACAGTATAAACTGATATTTTTCATTTTGTCAATATTCTTTAAAGGCCTGTTTTTATTTAATATATGTATTTGTACTGTAATTTATAGTACTATTTTAGTTTGCTGGGTTGCCATAACAAAGTACCACACACTGGATGGCTTAAAACAATAACAGTTTGTCTTACAGTTTTGGAGGCTAGAAGTCCAAAATCAAGGTGTCAGAAGGGCCATGCTACCTCTTAAAGGGGAGAATCCATTCCATGTCTTTCTCCTGGATTCTTTTGGGTGCCTGGCAATCCATGTCCTCTTGGTTTGTAGCAGCATAACTCAACCTCTGCTTCCATCACATGGCTGGCTCTCTCCCTTATAAGGAAGGAATATCAGTCATATTGGAGTAGGGCCCACCTAGTCCAGTTTGGCCTCATCTTAACTAACAACGTTTTCAAAGATTCTGTTTCCAAATAGGGTCATATGCATGGGTCTCAGGGTTAAGACTTAAACATATCTTTTTTTGGGGGGATACAATTTCAATCCATAACAATACCATAATTTATAATGTATCATAATTTTTAATAGAAAAACAATTCAATCTAAATGTCCAATACAAGGAGATTGGTTACATAGATTTTAATTCTATTCAGATCATTTCCAATTTATAACTATTATAAATCCTCTACAGAAATCTTTGCATAACAATATTTGTGTATTTTTAAAAAATAAGTCCTTTGGATAGACCTGTAGCAGTGAAATTACTAGGCCAAATGGCAAGAACATTTAAAAGGCTTTTAATGTATATTCCCAAATTACATACTAGAATAACACTAACAATTTAAACTCCTACTACTTTAACACTTTACCAATTGATAAGTGAAAAATAGTACTAGTTTTAATTTTCCTTCTCTAGAAGTGAGCAGGACATTTTCCATATGGTTTACTCTCTATTTATATTTATTCCTTTAGGATTACTTGCTCATTTGCTAATTTTTCCACTGGTTGTAGTTATTATGGTTTTTCTTTTTTTGTAATGAGGAAAAGATAAAGGATATGAGAAGGATTTTTTTTTTTTAAATGACTGGCAAATATGTCAATAAGCTTTAACATATAGATAATATCAATGAATACTAGCACCTTACAACACTGCCCACTGAAATACTAAAAAGTACAAAAGTTCATAACATATTTTAAGGAAAATTCATCAAGAATCTGCTCTGTTATCTTGGAGGTACCAGACATACCATATGCTGTGTCTAGGAGTTGCTATGGCAACTACTTAAAAAATTTAAGAACAGGGTAAATTGTTGCCTAAAATCTCCATAACTTAGTGAGTCAATTAAGATCTTGTTAGAACACTGCATTCCTTTTACTACCTGGTAATGCCTTATTTCTTTTAAGTTCTTTACCATGTAAGGTCTTTGGGGCAGAGAAGAATGTGTTCATTTCTGACTGTTTAAAATACTGGAGAAGAAGCTGTTCATTTGGTATTTTCCTGATTAGCCAATGAATCATTGGCAATGGAGACACAAGAAATAGTCTCACTGAAAATGGGCTCCTGTAATAATAAAGTTGAGAGAAATTTTTGAAGCCCTGACCTTATATTTGGAAACTGAAGTAAGGCAACTTGGTCAGTCTTTCAGAGTTGGCAGGCCTGGGATTAGACCCTAGGTTTCTTGCCTTCCACTGTGCCACCATACTGGAGTATTTTCAAGCCAGTCACTTTTTATTAAATCATGTTATTTATCAAGGTACTACATTAACCTGCTTACTAATGCCCCCAAAGTATACTCAAAGCTATATAATGAAATGAGCAGTTTGACCATTCCCTACCTCCTGCCAACTTAAATTTATCAATTTTTGACATTATCTATTGATTTGTCATGCTGGTAAAGGAGGTTTTTTACTCTCATTTGTCCCCTTTTCTCTGCTTTCATCCTCTTAAAATAGTTATATCAGACTTTTAAATTAATAATCAAAATTATGAAATTGTGATCTTGTAACATACTGTCTACTGCTGAAACAAGTAGATTCCTTTTTCATGCAACTTTTTGTTAATTGTTTTAATAAAATAAAATTTAGGTTTAATTTTCTATATACCATCACTATTTGTTTTTTTTTTGGTTACACTTATTAAATGTTTTAAAAAAAATTCACATACAATTCTAAACACCATGACAATTCAAGCCACCACCCTAACACACCCTTCCTGAAGCCATCCTTCCTCCTCTTGCTGCACTTTCTAGGCAGCTGCATAGCTGTTAATCTTGATTTCCCTTCATTATTCTCATATGTTGGAACTTCTGTTTCCTGAAATCCATGTCTTCCTCTTTCTTCCTTATTTTCTTGAAGTATCTCTTGTAGTAGCTTCCTAGGTAATAGTATATGGGGGGCAAAATTTTAAAATTCTTGCATGCTTGAAAATGGCTTTCATTTAATCTTCCATTCCTATTGATAGATTGATTAGGTATACAATTATAAATTGGAAATAATTTCTCTCAGAATTTTGAAGTCACTGTTACACACTTTTTCTGGCATTCATATTGCTATTAAATCTTTTTATCATGGTGTTTTGAAATTTCGCAATGGTAAACCTTTGTAAGGGTCTTTCTTCATTCAATATGTAGGCCATTTTTTCCATTAGAGATTCATATTCTTTAGTTCTGAGAGTTTTCTTTGATGTATCTTTATATTCCCTTGGTTTTCTCTCTTCTCTCTAGAATAATTTTGATGTACGGCCTGCTGAACTAATTCTCAGAATTTGCTTTTCCTTTCTTTCCTGTTGTATTTGTCTTTTTTGCTTACTTTCTGGGTGACTTACTCAATTTGCTTTTTCTATCCTATTCCTTTAATAGTCATAACTCCTAAGAAATCTTTCTCTGATCCTTTAATTTTTTTCCCTTTTTTCACAACTTATTATTATTTCGTGGATGTGACATCTTCTCTTCTTTAAAGATATTGATTATAGTTTTCTAAAGGTTTTCTTTTTCTCAGCTGTGTGTTGTGGGCATTTTCTGTATTTGCTTCAAATTCTTTGGTTTTCATTAGAAATTCCAAAGATTCTTTTAAAAATTGAAAATATAAAGAATTATGAGATTTGTATTCATCTATTCCATTCTTATTTAACATTACGACAGAAAATACCATACTAAACTACTGAAATATGTTCAAGAAACTTCTTTATAAAGAAAGTTACTAAATGGCAGTGATAGTATATTTTATTTTCCACAATACATACATACAACTTTTAAAGTGCTTTTAGTTTTTTTTTTTTTTTAATAAAAAATATATTTTAAAAAAAGTGCATTTAGGATTTTACACTTTGGCAGATGCTTTATAGAAGTAGAAAACTATTGCATCAGAAATTGCTTAGTCAGTTTTTTAGCAACTTACAAAATCCCCAAATGGTATACTTTTCCCCACACATCAAGTTTCTTT
This sequence comes from Tolypeutes matacus, assembly GCA_026826555.1. Lineage (NCBI taxonomy): Eukaryota > Metazoa > Chordata > Mammalia > Cingulata > Chlamyphoridae > Tolypeutes > Tolypeutes matacus. The sequence goes on from JAKSZT010054562.1 coordinate 3,479,175, forward strand.
TATTTTCACTTCCTACATCTCTTTTTAAAGCTTCCTGTTCAAAGTCTGTTCTGAGAATTTTTATGGTTCTTTCCTTTTTTCTTTCTTTTTTTTTTTTTTTCCATCTTCATGGTAATTTCTAGCTAACCTCTTTTTCTAACATTATATATAATATCTGATGAAAAGGTCAAGGCAAGTCAGTTACAAATTTTCATATAATTGAATGAAATGAAATGTTTCTTATTGGAGTCATTATAATAAAACACTGTTAAGGCACTCTTAAATATAAAAATGTATGCTTCCAGTGAGTCTTGGGAAATGAATAGATTAATTGTGGCTTATATTACACAAAAGGGGAAATACACTCTAATCTATACTGCAAATTTTGTTCTTTTTGGCTCAGGAAAATTCTGGAAAAATATATTTTAAAATAATCTTATTCAGGTAATCAAAGAAAATAGATTTACAGTCATGGCAATCACTTATTTTTTTTCTGGTGCTTAGACTTAACACTTCTAATCCTATTTTTAAAAGGATTATATTTAACAACAAATACTTTGAAATTATTGATCTTCATTTTTAAACTTTCTAGAAAGTAAAGACCAATTTCTCTTTCTTTCATTAGTTGTTTTGGTAGACTACAGTTTGCTCCTTTGTAAATGTGTGATGTTAAGATTTTGTTCTTATTTTGAACTCTATTTAAAAATTGAACTGAGTTAGTCCTAACTACTTTTATTTGAACAATGTGAAATTGCATCTTTCCAATTGTAAGCTATGATCCACTGTTTTTCTCACTCTTTCCCAGGAATTATCTTTCTCGGTCTTCTGTTGCACATTTGCCATGTAGAGTTTCTGCATTCTTTGATTATGATAAAGGGCTGAAAAGCAATAGAGGAGGGAAAAAATAGGAAGTGAAGAGACTGAACTAGAAAATGGCCAAAGCAGAGGCTAAAGGTATTGAGTATGTATGCAGTATATACTCCATGTATACTCATATACATTGCGGCCCTTCTGGTTCTTGGAAACCTGGGTTGCGCATATTGACAACAGGTCAGAGAATGTGCTTTCCTCAGCAAGCAATCTCAGGTTGTGGACTATTCTTAGTGTAGTTATTTGGCCTATTTTAAGCAAATATTTTCATCTTCTCCTTATACCCTGCACTTGCCATTTGTCAAATGGGGATAATACTACCTTAGAGCACTATTTGAAGATCACAATTAGCTAATGGATTTGGAAGTACTGACTGTAGCGAGTTAAAAATGTTCTACAAATGTAAGACATTTAACATATTCTTTAAGGGAGTTGTGTTGTTCTAATGGGTGGGATGGGAGTCTGCTTGGGTATCCTGTGGGGCCAAAATTGCTCTTGCTCACAGGTCACTGGGTGTTGCTGATCAGGTAGTATGAAACTGCACATGCTTCAACCCAGGGGCTGGGACTCATAAGACTCTAGGCAAGTTTTTAAAATTTGTTTTGTTTTCTCTTGATTTCAGAGCATCTGCTAATAGACTTCTTAGTTTTGAAAGGGTGGAAAAGGGGGGAAAAGGCCATATGATTAAGCAGGAAGAATCATCTTTCACCCTGAACCACCTCTTCCTATTCCTCCTCCCTTTTAACACTCTCCTTTGATATGGTATTTTCTTCAACATAGTCAAACCTATAAAAATTCTCCTAGTCTAGGATGGCATGCTTGGAATAAATAACCACAGAAAAGCCTTGCGTCAAGATATTTTTGGCAGCAAGTTACAAAAAACAAAAGACAAAACTTGACTCAAGTCATGGTGTGATCAGCACCTCACAAAGGTTATGGAGGACCCAGTTCCCTTCTGTATCTGCTCTAAAATCCTCAGCTTTGGCTTCTCTCAGAGGCTGGTTCCCTTCATATTTTCAAGAGAATGGCAGCAGTTCCAAGCTTCCTGTAACCCCCAGAGGAAGGTGAGGAACTGTCTCTTTTTTGAGTTTTTCTTTTTCTTTTTTCTTTTGGAGTAAGGAATGCTTTTCCAGAAGCTCCCAGCAGACTTCTCATATCTCAATGGATGGATCAGGTCATGCGTATATTCCAAACTAAACACTGAAATGAAAAATGGGTTACCATGACTGATTTAGCCATATCCTCTTGCTGAAGCATCCACAAGTGACAACCACTAGAAGCATGACTCATGTCTTTTAATTAGGAATTTTGGAATATCTAAGAGAATTCAAAGTTTTCCTTTTGATCGCTAGCTATTGTGAAACTCTGAAACAAAACACTCAATGCTAATATTAATTCACATATAAGACAATTAGTACTTGACTTCTGTTCTCACAGCCCCCATTCTCAAATTGGGACTAAGTTCTGTTCTGAGTATGGAGGATGGATTTAGGGTGGAGGAGGGCAAGGCTGGGAAGCAGAGGCAAAAGATGAGATCCCTATATATCCAGTATTCTTTGTACCTAATTTCTTTAGATGAGGCTGAAGAAATGGATGCCAACCAACCCAAATATTCATGGAATCACTGCCACTCTTTTGTCAATTCTAACTAGCCAGAGAGCTCAAAATTGTGTCCATTGAAATTTAAAATGGAGCAGAAAACCAGTTGGTAACAAAATGCAGCCAGGACCAGGATGGATCTGGAATGCACAGCCAGATTATTGTTAACTTCTGGTTGGCTGGCTAGGCTATAGCCACTCCTGGTCATTTCCTTGATCTAGCAACAACACAAAGTACATTTTACATTATTAAAATTTTAGATTGCATTTATTGCGTTATGGCAGAATCTCACTGCTTTTGGTCATACTAGTGGTGTGGTACAGTGGAAAAAACCTAAGGCATAATTGTTTGCCCAACTTGGGAATGTGAGTGATTCTTCCTATATCTCTCTTAGAAACTTGGAACTGGGTAAGGAAAGAGGGCTACTAGGATAGAAGAAAGAAAGCAAAGAGTAAGACAAAAGGGAACAGAAGCTATGGAACATGGAAGCTATGAAAGATTATCAGAGAGCAAACAAGACTGTTTTAGATATTCTTCCCAAATAATTACAGTTAGCAAGAAAGTAACCATAATTGACCAAGGTTAAAATATTAAAATAAAGCAAAGTTTTCTACCAAGTGGAGAGAAGGTGTTTAGGTATGGACATGCATAAACGATCTTGTACACGCAGTTAGAAAAGTAACTGGGTAATGGTGGCATTGATTGAAGTGTCATCGTTGGTTGACTTACAACAAAATGTTCTTAATTTTCTCTATTATTTTGTCTTGATGAAATATGTGCTTTTTTGTTTATTACAGAGCTATATGTTTTGCAGAAATGAAAAAATATGTGTTGTAGAACAAATAGAACAGAAACTTATAGTACATAATTTATGTACCTGATATGTTTTTTAGGGTTTTAAAATAAATTTCTTGACATTTTTCACTCAGAAAGACTTTGGACTAGAGAGTCAACATGGCTTTCAATGGCTCTTCAGTTGAAGAGGATAGACATAATGAAGCAAGAAGAACAAAATATGGAAGAGGAAAAGGAAAAATAAGACATAAATTTACTACTGAAGATTTGAACATACTTAACAAAACATTTATAGAAGACCCTTACCCTGATTTTACAATCAAGGAAGAACTGGCAAGACAAGTCCATTGTCACGTGTCTGTAATTATTAACTGGTTTCAGAACAAAAGAGCCCGACTACCACGTAGAGAGAGAGACAGAATATTTGCTGCTAGGAAAATATACAAGTACTCTGTCCAAGGTCACCCACTTCTAAGCTTTCAGGTGTCCAGGCTAAAGACCCAAAATACATCACTGAGCAGAACTTCTCTTGTGCCCAGGAGGTTCTGCCGTGTGGAGCTGGCAGCTCCTCTCTGAAGAAACAGTACATTCCCATTCAACAGGTGGATTCAGGTGGCTCTGGGATACCAGGCATTAAAAAAGAACCAGGCTATGCTTTAGAGAATCCAGGAGACACAGGAAATGTACTTTCTCTTGTCTATCCTTTTCTAAGCTATGGCTCAGCAAGCCTCACTCATCCCCCTACCTCTTCTATGAATTCTTTTGACAAGGACAGGCCTGGGGCCAGGAGAAGCCACCATGCAAGTCTCTTCCTTTTGAACTATGTTCATAATGTTCATGGAGTGGGGAAGCAGCAGGAAGAGCAGAATATGGCCCATTGTCATTACTCACTATTGCCAGGACAGCAGCAGAAAGGATGGGGATGGCATCTGCAGCAGCCTCAACAGCCTGAGAATTTTCGAGAGAAGCCACTGTTCCAGGAGCAGCTTCTGAAGTACCTGAGTCAGGGGAATCTAGGGAAGTGTTTGCCCTCCCTTCAGTTGCAGCAGCAGCAGAGTCTGTATCCTCAAACTAATGGACAGCCCCAGTGCTCTCAGCTACAGCAGGCTACTCTCCAAATAGTGGCCAGGTTACCAGTACTGCCCTTGGGGCAAGATTTACAGCAAGGAGTTGCAGAGCAGCACCACTGGGACAAGGAATCCTCTCTGTTGCAATGGACTATACCTCAGGTACTGGAGAAGCAGCCCCAGAAAATGGAGCCTGGGTTGAGAGAGCAATAGGCCGCCCATGAGCCAAAGGTCTTTTCAATAGCCTAAATATAAAAAAGAAACACAAAACAAAACACCACACACACACACCCCACCATCTTCAAGATGCTTCATGAGCTGTTGATCTTTTCAGAAAAATCAGCAGCCTCCACGTGGATTCCATCCCTTCACCATGGAGTTGAAAGTGCCCAGAGTAAACCTGGGCTAGAGCATAGAGTGCAAACTCAAATACCCGAAAGGCTGCAAGAAGATTCCCCAAACAAAAGCAGGTGCAAAACTTGAGCAATTCCTGCTTAGGAGGAAGGTACTGGATAGCTCTTGCTTCTCCTCAGAAGCTAGGTATCCAACAAGAAGTACAAGAGAATCAAGGATCCCACTGCAGCTGCTTTCAGATGGGAGGTCTCCAATCTGTTACTTTAAAGCCCTGGAATCCATGGACCAGGGTAGCATCTCCAGGACATGGGGCATGGCCTGTAGGACAGCAGCTAGCCCCACCGAAGCCTTGACTGTGAAGGGCATCCCAGCAGCATCAGCCTGACCTCTATTCCATCTGAAAGGCAGCCCCTTCATCATAGAGGCCACCTGAGGCTTTCTCATTAGCAGCAGGAACTTCCAATGGTGCTGCAGCCCCAGCTGTCTACTTTAAAGAGTCCAGGAGGATCCTTTGCTGGAGCAGTGTGCAGCTCCCACTATCCTTAGCTGACAGCTGTTGTCTGCAAATCCAGAATGTTGTGACTGAGTCAGCTGGGTGGGTGGAGCCAGGATCAACAGGTCTGAAGATATCCAGCTGAGCATCCAAATGCTTTGTGCTGACCTGATTTTATTTTATTTTTTATGACCACTTTTGGATGCTTTTCAATTAAAGGCAGCAACTTCTATCTGTACTTCCTAGTATTTTGTAGATAACACACTCCAAGGGAAAACTCAAATGTCAACTATGTCTGCTTCTATTAAGAGTAAAGATCTGCAGTGTGAAGGATGTTCCTTGGAACACTCCAGTTCACATTGCTGAGCTAACCATTGTAAACCCAGTCATGTGTGTCCTCCCATATGTTGCACACAGTTTACATTTTAACAGAGATGGGTTAACCTACACACAATTTCAAATTGCCCTTTTATTTTCACATTAAAGTATGTCCTAGCTATCTCTCCAAAGCAATATAGTATACAGACCTATCTCATTTTAAAAATAACTCTCATCTGTTTCTATTACAAGATCTAGAGGAGGTGGGGATAATAGGATTTCTGAAACAAAAGTAATAGAAAAGAAATTGTGAGTCTGTGCAGTTGCTTTGAACTGCTACTTGGCAATATGTGGTGAAGCTGAAAATGTCCAGCCAATCTGCCCCTGAAAGCTGGAGAGAGAAAGAAGGAAGACTCAGGACCCAGAGGGCAGTAGTCATGGTGGGACTATTGACTCACAGTACCTGTGTCCAAACAAATTCCGTTTAACCATGGCTATTAGACAAGAGAAGTTACCTTACCCTGTCTGTGCTTTGATTTCATTTTCCACTTAATGGTGATAAAATCTACTACTCCTTGTTGTGAGTTTTAAATAAATTAGTATTGGCAAATTCCTTAAAACATAAATGGGTATAGGTGTAGCTCTCATAATTTGCTGTAGGTTTTTTTTTTTTTTTTTAATTTGTTGTAGTTTTGAGTAAATGAGCTATCTTCTCTGAGCTTAGGTAATACCTCTTTACCTCCCAGCAGTGTTTTGAGGGTCAAATGGGATAATAAAGTGCTTTTTCAATTTTAAAATTAAATTTAAAACTTCAGAATCAAATCCCTATCATAGTTTTTTATGGACCCATACCTTGCTGAGTATCAGTCATTTGGTGAACTTGTCACTAATGAGATCGCTTGAAAGCGTGAGCAGTGATGAAGGGCCTCTCCGATTTTTGAAAAGCTAATTTAAGGAAGGGCTCATTTTTTTACCTCTGACATTTTGACAAATCTTGTAATGTGTCAATAAACATCTCACTTTCAAAAAATCTTAAAATAGCTTTATTGAGATATAATTTACAAACTATAAAATTCACCCATTATAAGTGTACCTTTCAATGATTTTTGGTAAATTTATGGAATATTAGGTAAATTTCACCAGGACCCAGTTCTAAAACATTTTCATCACTACAAAAAGTTTCCTGTGTCCATCTGTAGTTGATCCTCCCCCAGTCCCAGTCCCAGCTAGTCATGGATCTGTGTTCTCTATAAATTTGCCTTTTTAGAAAATTTCATATAAATAGAATTATACAATATGTAGTCTTTTGTCTTTGGCTCCTTATACTATTTTGGGGGTTTGTTCAAGTTACATGGATCAGAAATTCTTTTTGCTCAATTATTTTTCACTGGCTATACCACATTTGTTCCATTCATCAGTTAATGGACATTTAGATTGCTTCAGTTTGGGGCTATTATGAACAGTGCTGTTATGAACATTTGTATACAAGTTTTTGTGCAGACAAGTTTTAATTTCTCTTGTAAATATACATAGGAGTTGCTAGGGCTGCCAATGCAAAATTGTGTTGGCTTTTATAATGGGGATTTATTAGGCTAAAAACTCACAGTTCTGAGGCAGTGAAAATGTCCAAATCAAGGCATTATCAGAAATGCTGTTTCACCAAAGGCTGGCTGCTGGCAGATCCTGGAGTTCTGCCGTGTAGCAAGACAAAATGGTGGTTCTCTGCCTGGGTCTCTATCTTCTCCAGGCCGCTTTCTCCTCAAGCTCAGCTGTGGATGATCAAGAACACGGCATGGCTTTTCTCTTCAGCTTTTTTTTTTTTTAAGATTTTATTTATTTATTCATTCATCCCCCCTTTGCTGCTTGTGCTCGCTGGGTCAGCCAACCACACCGCGCGGGCGGGCTTGCCTTCACCAGGAGGCCCCAGGAAGCGAACCCGGGGCCTCCCATATGGCAAACGGGAGCCCCACTGATTGAGCCACAACCGCTTCCCTTCTCTTCAGCTTTGAGCTGCTCTGTGGACCTAACCTCTTGGCAACTTCTTTCCCTGCCTCTGGTTTGGTGATTCCAGCTCTTGCCTCTCTCCCAACCTCTTAGGAGTTCTCTTGGCTTCTCTCTCAGCTGTAGCTCATCCTGGAGTCCTCTCTCACATGGCAGGTTAAAAATGGTGGCTGTCTTTCTCTGTGTTTTTGCTTTTGGTTCTCAGTTTATATAAGATCCCATTAAGAGGGTGAAGACCCAACCTGGGTCACTCCTCACTGACACAGTCCAATTAAAGGGCCCCCAAACCCACAGGAATGGATTAGTTCTAAGAACACAATCTGGGATTCACAAAAGAACTTCAAACTGTCACAGTAACTCTAGGTTTCTTTGTTTTTAAAAGATTTATTTATTTTTTGCCACCCCCATTGTTTGCAGGTGCTGTCTGTGCTCTGTGTTTATTTTTTTTTTAAAAGGCACAGGGAACCTGTGACCTCCCATGTGGTAGGCCAGCACCCAACTGCTTGAGCCACATCTGCTTCCCAACTCTAGGTTTATTTTAAGAAATTACTAGTCTGTTTTCCAAAATGGCCATACCATGTCACATTCTTACCAGCAATGTTTCAATTTCTCAACATCCTTGCCAACATCTATAACTGGTATTGTCACGCTTTCTAATTACATTCATTCTAATGTGTGGGAATAGTATCTTGCTATGGTTTTAATTTGTATTTCCCTAATGACTAATGATGCTGAGAATGTTTTCATGTGTTTATTAGACAGTTGTATATTTTCTTTGGTAAAATGTTTATTCAAATCTTTTGACTATTTTTAATAGTTACTTCTTTCATTGAGTTGTAACATTCTTTATGTGTAAACTGGATACAAGTTCTTTTTCAGACGTAAGATCTACATATACTTCTCCTAGTCTGTACCTTCTGTAATCAATTTCTTATTGGTACCTTTTGAAAGCCAAAGTTTTAAATTTTGATAAAGTCCAATTTATCTTTTTTTCTCTTTTATGGATCATACTTTTGTTGTCATATATAAGAAATCTTTCCCTAATCCAAGGTTTTCTTCTGTTTTTTTTTTTCCTAGAAATTTTATAGTTTTAGCTCTTACAATTAGATCTATGCTTTACTTTTGAGTTAATTTTTGTGCATAGTATAAGGTAATGGGTATTATCATTTTTTTTGCACTTGGACATTGAATTGTTTCAGCACCACTTGTTGAAAAACAATAAAACTCCAACTGAATCAACTGACCATAAATTAATACAGGGGTTCTTAACCAGGGGTCCGTGAGCTTGAATTGAAAAAAATCAACTTATTCTTTATTTTCTCTGACCTCTAACTGAAATTTAGCATTTATTTCGCTTATGAATGTACTGTACACATTCATATTGCTGACTGGCAAAAGGGTCTGTGGAACAAAAAAGGTTAAGAACCCCTGAATTAAAGGGTTTATTTTGAAAGTCTGAATTTTTTCCCATTATCTATATATCTATCTTTACAATCACCACGTTGTTTTCATTATTGTATTAAGTTTTGAAATTACGTAGTGTAAATTCTCCAAATCTGGTTTTCTTTTTAAAATTGTTTTGGCTGTTCTAGGTCTTTTTCCTTTCCATATAAATTTTAGCACCAGCTTGTCAAATTCTAAGAAAATGCCTGCTGGGATCTTGATTGGGATTGCATTGAATCTATAGCTCAATATGGGGGAAAAAAGTCATCTTAAAAATATTGAGGCTTTCAATCTGTGAACATGGATCATAATTCCATTTATTTAGATCTTTAATTTCTCTAAGCAATGTTTTATAGTGTTCAGAGCACAAATCTTACATTTCTTTTGTTAAATTTATTCCTGCGTCTTTTATTTTTACTGATTCTATTGAGAATGGAATTGTTTCTTATTTTCATTTTTGGATTATTTATTTCTAGGTTCTTCAGAGAAACAGAATCAATAGGAAATTATACATGTATAGTAAGGAATTGGCTCATGTCTTAGATTCCTGGATGCTATGACAAATACCACGTAATGGATTGTCTCAAACAAAGGGAATGCTGTCTTAGGGTTTCAAATGTTGGAAGACCTGCTTCTTCCAGGGATTGGTGGCATTCTGGCTGGCCAGCAATCCTTGGGTTCCTTGGCATTCTCATCACATGGCATTGTCCTCTCCTTTCTCTTATGGGTTCTGTTGACAACTTCTGGCTTCTCACTATGTCTGAATTCCTTCTGCTGATAAAGGACTCCAGTAATTTGTATTAAGACCCAATCTCATTTAGTTGGGCATGCTTTAACTAAAAATAATGTTTTCAAGAGATCCTCTTTACAGTGGGTCCACAGGAATGCGGATTAAGAACAAGAACTTGTCTAAATTTGGGGTACATAATTCAAGCCACCACAGCTCATAAGCCTGTGGGGACTGTAAGTTTGAAATCTGTAGGGCAGCCCAGAAAACTGGAAACTCAGGAATTTGTGTTACAGTATTAAAAGGCAAAATTTCTTTTTCTCTAGGAAACCTCAGTTTTTGCTCTTAAAGCCTTGAACGGGTTGGATGAGGCCTACCCACATTTTCAAGGATAATATCTTAGAGTCAACTGATTGTCGATGTTAACCACATATATAAAATACCTTCACAGCAACATCTAAATTAGTGTTTGGTTAATTAACTTGGTACTATGGCCTAGCCAAGCTGATACATAAAATTAACCATTACAACTATTAAATAGAACTAAAATTGATTTTTGGATATTGGTCTTATATTCTAAGACCTTGATAAATTTATTAGTCCTAGTAGTTTTTTTTTTTTTTTTTTTTTTTTTTTTTTTAATATAGATTTCTTAGGATCATAGCATCTGTGAATAAAAACAGTTTTTCTTCTTCCTTTTCAGTCTGTATCAGGGGTTCTTAATAAGGAATTCATGAGCTTGAATTGAAATAAAAAAAATTCAATATTGTGGGGATGTGTTGATGCAAGTGGGTTATATTTATTAAATAATACACAGTATAGTGTGGACTTACTAAGGGTCCATGGTTTTCACCTGACTGGCAAAGGGGTCCATGAAACAAAAAAGGTTAAGAACCCCTGGTCTATATTTATCTAATTGTTGGCTGTACTGCATAGAACCTCCATTACGATGTTGAATAGGAGTGGTGAGTGGATATCTTACCTAGTTTCTCATCTTGTGGGTAAAGTGTTCAGTATGATGATGCTATGATGTAGCTATCAGTTTCTTGTAACTGCAGGTTTCTTTGCAGATGCCCTTTATCAAGATAATGAGGTTCCCTTCTATTCCTAGCTTGTTGGTGGTTTTAATCACAAATGGGTATTTGATTTTATCAAATGTTTTTTGCATCTATAGAGATAATCATGTGGTTTTTGTCCTTTATTAATAGGTATCCATTAATTTTTTGCATATTAAACCAATATTGCATTTCTGGGATACATCCTACTTGGTCATGGTATATAGTCCTATTTATATGTGCTTCATTTAGGTTGCTAATATTTTGTTAAGGACTTTTGCATCAATGTTCACGTGGGATATTAGTCTGTAGTTTTTTTTCTTGTGATGACATTATCTGACTTTGGTATGCGTCATATTTTCCTACAGTTTTCTGATAATTTGTTTATTTTTCTTTAGTCTTTTTCTGTTCTACAGATTGGATACATTATATTGATGTAACTTTAAGTTCACAGATTTTTTTTTTCTTGAGTCAATGTTACTATGGCCCCAAACAAAAGATCTGTTTTTTTCCTTTCATCCAAGCCATGTTATCCTGTTTCCCTTTTGAAAAAATTTTTTTTTCTCTAAATCTATCACTGTCTTTGGAAAACCATGAGTTCACACCAAAACTTTGAGTCCAAGCCAACATCACTGGGTTTGTTCTAGCCTTGAGCTTTTCTTCTTTATTCATTTATTTATTTTATTTATGTATTTATGTATCCTTAATTATTTAAAAAATTTTTACAAACACTTCTCCTTCCTCCTTCCCCTCTCCCTAGACCTCCCCAAGTAACCACTAATTTTTCATTTTTCCAGTTGAGGGAGTGGTCTGTAAACTTCCTACTCCACCATTTTGAGTCTACTCTCTCCCCAATGTCACTGATTCTTATGTTTGCCATATCAAAACTGTGGTTGAGTTAGCTAGGAATTTTTCATTTGCTTTATTGTATTTTCAATGCTAGAGTTTCAATTTGGTTCTTTTAAATAAATTCTATTTCTTTATTGATATTCCCTCTTTGTCAAGTCATTGTCATTATATCTTCCTTTAGTTTTTAAACATGGTTTGCTTCAGTTCTTTGAACATAGTTAAAATAACTGTGTTGATGTCTTTGCTAAATTTAATATCTGGGCCCAATCAGAGACAGTTTTCATTGGCTACTTTTTTTTTCCTGAACATAGCTCACACTTTCCTATTTTCTTATGTCTTATAATTAAAACAAAACAAAACAAAACAAATGAAAAAATTGGACATTTTAGATAACATGCAGCAACTCAATTTTTCTTTTCTTTTTTTCTTGAAGATTTTATTATGGTTGGTGTTTCTGTTTGTTTTGCTTTGATAAGAGACTTGTCTGGACTTTATCTGTGAAATCTATCACTCCTGTAGGTTGTGGATGCTGATATCTTTTTTAGTATTTTTTTTAATTCCTATTTTTATTTTTTAGCCTAAGTATTGCTTCTGTGCCTGCATAATTTTGTGGCCAGCTAATGATTGATCAGAGGTTGTGCTCAAACGCCTTGAGCACCTAAGACTTCCACCCTTGTGGATTTATGTTTGGTTTGAGGGGTACACCGACATTCCAAGCAGTTTTCAAGTCTGCCCCAAATTTTACTTTCTGATGGGACTTCTCAGGTCTCCACTACCCATGTGTGCAGCTTTCTAGGTAGCCAAGGATGTATGGAATACTTATTATCCTCATTAAAGTCTATCTCATTTCCATAATCTCCCTACTAAATTTCTGTCTGATCACCTTGTCTGCCACTTGCACAAACCAGAACTGCAACCTGGGCCTAGAAGACCTGTAGGCTTTTACCTTTTCCATTAAGCACGCATTATCCACCTTCAGTTCCAAATCAAATCAGCCCCTACTGGCAGCAAAGCTACTTTTTTTTTTTTTTTTTTTACCACCTGGTAGAACTACCTAATTAAGGCAGTTGGGGCTGATGTAGAGATGCTAGAATAATCCACAGCTCTTGCCCAAAGTTCAGTAATTTTTAAAAAAATATTTGTTTCTCAAGTTGTCGTCTTTGGTCAAATTCCAGAGCCTTGGAATGATTGTCCCTGACAATTTTTTCCAGTTTAATAGTTGTTTTGGAGGGAGAGAAGTTGTTGACCTCTTAACTCCTCCATAGTTGGAAATTTCATCATGTGTTTTTTTAAAAACATTTTTTATTAGTTTAATTTATATCCATTCCATATTCACCAAACAGACACTCCCCTTCTTCCCTCCCCCATCACCTGGTAACCCCTAATCTACTTTCTATCTGTACAGATTTTCTATTTCTTGACATCTCTTATAACTTATATCCTACAACAATTGTCCCTATGTGCCCTGCTTATTTTACAGAGCACGTTTTTAGGGTTCTTCCATTTTCTCATGGTTCTTCCATTTGTATCAGAATTTCATTCTTTCTTGTGCCCAATTAATACTCCATCGTGTATACGTACTACGTTTTGTTTATCCATTCATTTGTTGATGAACACTAGTGGTGTATGATTTCTAAATGACTGATTTTCCTCCATGACACTCCAAGCAGAAAATAGTCACAGGAGGAGATAACAAGAGAGTAGAGCCTGATCTTTCTCATTTTATGGGACAGCAGGTAATTCTGTTGTTGCTGATACTTTGATGCAGACCTTTTCTTTAAATATTCAATCTGTGAATGAACATACACTTATGTTTTATGTTAAAGTAAAACATATGTATCAATTTTGGTGATCCCACACTCAGACTTTTAAAGTACCTGGTCTTCTATTGATACTTATTGCTTTGGATAAGAGGGCTTTTACAGTGCCTCATTCTTTTAAACAGTTGGTTTTATTTCATTAATGGACATTATGTAATTTATTTATACATAAAAAAGCATATACTTTTTTTTAAAAAAAAGATTTATTTATTTACTTTATCAATTTTAAACCCCCCCTTCCCCATTTGCTGTTTTGTGTCCATTTGCTGGGTAATTCTCTGTGTCTGTTTCCTGCCATCTCTTCTCATCCGCCCCCTCCAGTCTTCACCAGGATTTGATCCTGAAGACCTCTGATGTAGGAGAGAGGTGTTCTGCCACCTGTGCTACCTCAGTTCCTGGTTTTCGGAGCTTTCGGAGCATCTCGTCTTGTCTCTCTCCTGTTACGTCATCATCTTGCTGCATGGCTCCCGGGGCCTGGTGGCTCACCGGCACACACAGCCTGACAGCCCATGCGCCTTCTATATGTATATATTTTTTATTTTACCAGGAGGTCTGGGGATCGAACCCAGGTCCCTCCATATGGCAGACAGATGCCCAACCATTTGAGCCACATCCGCCCCCCAGCATATACATTTTACCTAAAAATTTTGTCACTAAAAAGTCATGCTGTAATGACCTATATCCTTGCTCTCTTGTGTGAGCATTTATGTAGAATCCTATAAGGGGCAAGTCAAAGGTATAGGTATTTCAAATTCTTTAGGTATTATCAAATTTCCATCCAAAAATGTTTTATTTTGACCACAAGTTTATAAGAGTATCCTCCTTTCAACCTTGACAATAGGATTCCTGAGTGAGGAATAAATGAACTGCTGGGAATCTGGTTACCAAATCCAAATATGACAAGACAAGAAGTTTAAGTGATATTAGAGAAGGGTCAGGAGGCTAGAACCACCTGAAGCCTATACACAGAGAATTAGAAAATGGGGACCAGAGAAATTTCTTTGGTGGACTGATACACAGCTACAATGGCTTTCATTGTGTTTCCCAAGATTAAGGAAAGGGGCTTACCCCGGTGGATGCACTCAAGTTACATGGTACATGCACTGAATGTAAACACATATGGGGTGTGGGGATGGGTAATAGTAAAAATAGGCTAGAATTGAATCTGCCATAGACACTAGAAACCCCACTGGTAGTTATGGCTCTCCCTGTGTATCATAGAGAAGAGCCCATTCTGGTTCATAGAATCTTTGAAGACTTTGTTGGCCTTGTCTATTGGTGATATGAATGTAAACAAAGGGACTTTCCAAGCTTAGTCTAAGGAAGTCTATATATAAATAAACAGGTTTACAGAAAAAATCATGCAGAATGTATAGAGTTCTCATATACCTCCCTGCCCATACACAAAGATTTCCCTATTAACATTTGCATTAGTTTGGTACCTTTGTTACAATTGATGAACCAATATCATAATAATTATTAGCTATAGTCCATAGTTTACATTAGGATTCACTGTTTATGTTGTATAGTTCTATGGTTTTTTAAAAAAATTTATTATAGTAACATACAATATAAAACTTCCCATTCTAACCACTTTCAAGTATACGACTCAATGGCATTATTACATTCACAATGTTGTGCTACCATCACCACCATCCATTACCAAAACTTTTTCATCACCCCAAACAGAAATGCTGTAACAATTAAATATTAACTCTCCATTCCCCACCTCTATCCCTGACCCTGGTAACCTACATTCTAATTTCTGACTCTGAATTTTCATATTATAATTATTTCAGATAATTGAAATCATATAATATCTGTCCTTTTGTATTTGACTTATTTCACTAAACATGATGTCTTCAAAGTCCATGTTGTAGCAGGTTATCAGAACTTTATTCCTTTTTATGGGTGAATAATATTCCATTATATATAAATATCATTTTGTTTATACATTCATCTGTTGATGGACACTTAGGTTGCTTCTACCTTTTGGCAATTGCGGATAATGCTGCTATAGAACATTGCTGTACAACCAAAGAAATATATTTTGACAAAGGCTTAGTTCACAATCTCCTGGTTCAATATCATCACCAATGACAATATCTCACATCCTATGACAAATGACATATGTGAAGCAATCAAGAGAGAGCCTATAACTTCTATCACTTCCAATTTGGGGATAGTCTCATAATCTAAAATTTTTGTGTATTACTGATAACTTGAGGCTGGTGTAAAGCCTATAGCACAAAAATTTTTCACATGGATTTTTATCCCTTTCAAAATCTTAGCACTAAGATTAGCCTCAGACTTTATAAGAATTGTCTCTATAACCAAAAGAATGGATATGTATACCCACTTATAGATTTTACTCAGTTTTTAGCATATGAAATTGGGATTAGGGTGATCCTAATAGTAAATAAAAGAAACACAGATCTGACTTTAGAACATCTTAAGATATGTGCTTGGTATAGTTTTAGTTCATTTCTATGTGATTATTCCTCTTTTAAGTTCCCTAGAGGTGTTTTGATGCCTTGATGAGGAGATTGGTTTTTATTTGTTGACAATACAGAGTTAAAGGTTGTTTTTCTCTTTGAGTTACTGAGGAATGAACCCAGGACCTCATGTGGGAAGCTGGCACTCAATCACTGAGCCACATTGGCTTCCCTGAGTTGGTTTTATTCTCGTTTGTTTTGCTTGCTGTTTGTTTTTGTTTTTTTCAGGAGGCACCAGGAACCGAACCCGGGACCATCCATGGTGGAGGCGGGTACTCAATCACTTGAGCCACATCTGCTCCCCCCAGAGTTAAAGGTTTTTAATCAAGGAAATGGCATGATCAGAGTTTTTTTTTAAGTATGAGATTTTATAAAATTGTCTCATGTGACCATTGGGATGCACAAAGTCCAAATTCTATAGGGCAGTCTGCAAGCCAGGGACTCTGATGAAGGTCCTTGTTGAGTTCCCCCAGGAGACACTGGCTTCTAAAGTAGAGATGGGAATTCTCTCTCTGAATACTGAAATCACTCCTCCTTTTAAGGCCTTCAGCTGCAATAATCTGGGTCAGATGATTCTCAAATTTTCGTGTACATCAGAATCACCTGGAAGTCTTGTTAAAGCACAGATTATTGGCCTCACCCACATAGTTCCTCATTAAGTAGGGCTGAGGTTGGGTCTGAGAATTATTGTATATCTAAGAAGTTTCCCAGTGATGCTGATGCTGTTGGTTCACTTTAAGAACTACTCAAAGGCAAAGGAAATAAATGCTTGAACCAGAATTATAGGAATGGGAATGCAAAGATATCAGAGTGGAAGAATCCATGTGTCTCAGTGTTGAAAGGAAGAGGGAGGTTCAACAAAGAGCTGCCAGGGTCCAATCTTGCAGAAAAAGATGAGTGCCCTGGCATGTTATTAAATTCTGTGATGAGAGGTAGTTGGTGACTTTTAAAGGAGAAATTTCAGCAAAGTCGTGGTGGGAGGGAAGGGAGAGACATTAAGGAGCAATAAATGGTTTCAAAGTAGAGATCATTAGGATAACCAACCAAAATGTTGAATATATATATATATAACAACTCTGAGAACTCAAAGAGGGAGTTCAAATGTGCCACTCCTGGACAGAGAGCACTAACTCCAAATTTTTAGGGAGTTTATAAAACTGGTATCTTGGGGCTTGGTGAAGCCAGAGGTGAGTTGTGCATAGCAGCAAGGTGAGGGCCAATGAACAGCAAGCAACAAAGGGAGCAGTGGCTTAGTAAATGAATTCTATTAGGTGTACAGAAAGAAGATGGAAAAATAGACATAAGAAAAAGGACCAAAATGTGTCATTGAGGGATATTTTAGGAATGTTCTAGCAGGAACAGCATTGTCTTACCTGGTTACAGGTTTACAGGAACATAAAAATTTTCATATGGCCAGAATTTTGTCATATATAACTGATTCTCTCTTAATAACACCAAAAATAAATGGCAACTTTCCCTCACCTTCAGTAGCACTTCAGAAGAGTCCAAAAGTCATTGAAAGTGTGCAATAAGATAATCAGTAGAGTTGAGGACGGACAACCACCACACCAAGGAATCGAGAGAGTCTACAACTGCAAGCAAGAGAGTCCCATCCATCAGCCATATGGGATCTAAACTCCCTCTCAATTAGAGGTGGAGTGGGAATCACCATCCCAGAATCCTCAGGACTGGGGAATAAAATACGGACTAGAGTGCACTTACTGGTATTCTACTATAGATTTATTAGGACTCTAGCAATGGAAGAAATTATATCATTGATGTGGAGACAGTGGCCACTGGAGATGCTGAAGTCAGGGAAAGGGAAAAACAGGTGTAATATGGGGGCATTTTCAGGACTTGGAATTGTCCTGAATGACATTGCAACAACAGATACAGGCCATTATATATCCTGCCATAACGTACAGAATTGAGTGGGAGAGAGTGTAAACTACAATGTAAATTATAATCCATGCTTAGTGACAATGCTCCAAAATGTGTTTATCAATTGCAATGAATGTACCACACTAATGAAAGAAGTTGTTAATGTGGGGAAAAGTGGAAGGCGTGGGGAGTAGGGCATATGAGAATCCCTTATATATATATATTTATGTAACATTTTATGTAATCTAAGTATCTTTTAAAATATATATATATGTAAAAAAATAAATGCAATAATGATCCTGGATATGATCTAGCAAGGGAGGAGGAAAGGCTCAAAGGGACATTACTGGGACAGTGAAAAGATTGGAATATAGACTATAAGCTTTATATGAATGTTGTATTTCTTGAACTTGATAACTGCCCTTAAGGTGGTTACATGGATGGATATCCTTGCTTTTAGGAAATGTACATGGCAGGATTAACTGTTCAAGGAGCGTGATGTATACAATCTACACTCAAGTGTTCAGAAAATAGATTGATAGAAGACAGATGATGGATGGATAGATGGATAGATAGAATTTTATGGCAAATGTGGCAAAATGTTAAATTTGGTGGATCTGGGTATCTGGGGGAGGAAAGGGATATGCTGGCATTCTCTGTATGGGGTTTGTATTATTTTTCTAAGTGTCCTGTAAATTTGAAAGTATTTCAAAATAAAAAGTAAAAAAAAGGTAATTATTACTGAGATATTTTGTATTTTCTTAGTACCATAGATATAGTATTGTGCTCTGACTTTGCATGTGCAACTGCTATTTTCTGAAAGGGTTGTGGGGTTGCAATAGATGAGAACTGTGGGCAACACCTACATAACCCAATGAAGAATGAGTCCAGACTCAGTTCTTATAAAAATTAACAATCCAGAAAAGTACTTTTGTCATAATTTGCACCCCCTTCCCTCTTTTACGTCCTTTGAAACAGTAGTTGGAAAGAAGTGATTTCACACAAAACCTTATTTTTTTTTCCAGACACAAAGGATAAATTTTTTTAGCTGAACTGCTTGCTCAGTGTATAATAAGAACCGATGTTCACAGTATAGCCGATAGCTAGTGGAAATGAAATAATCTGTATTGACACATTTAGAAGTTTCACATCTTTTTCCACTTAACATGCTAACGTGATAATTACTAGACTGATGATTTTTCCAGTGATACATCCCCTTTGTCAATATTTAGACCTGTGTATAGAAAGCTTATCTAACACACCTGGCTAATTTTCACTTCATTTAAAAATAAATGGAAGATGTTTAGATTGCAGGGTTAGAACAATAGCAAAGAAAAGTTTTCATAAAAAATTTTCTCAAAACACCTTTACAATAATAAGAAAACTATAAAAAATATTTTTTTTTCCATTAAATGTATTTGATCAGATTTAAAAATCTTAGTTGAGGTATGTTGTTAAGATCATCTTACAGACATTCAGACTTGTTTTTTCAGCCTTTGGGAACTCCAAAATTCTTTGGGAACTCAAAAATATTCTTGGAATATTCAGGGTAAATTTCTGATGTGGATTTTGCAGCTTTGAAAGGTTGTCCCAGAGTCTGGTTTACTTGTTATTGTTTTGAAATGCTCTATCTGTAATTAGTCACCAACACATGACGAGTTTAATAACTTAATAGAATATTGGTCTTAACTTAGTGCCTTGGGAGATTAAAACTTATTGTAAGGAAGCTCTCTTAGGATGAACTCAAGGTGACCCATTCTTTCTAAGACTCCTGGTGAGTCACCTAAGAAGAGGGCATAAAAGAGCCTTAACTCAAAGTACAATGTTTTCTGACTGGGTGGGTGGTCCATGTTTTACTTCATTTTTTTCTTTGGTTTGGAAAGTAGGAGTTTAATTTTGCATGTGAATTCCTTTGGCAGCGACTGCTGCTACTCCCCAGGCCCTTGTCAGGGTGATAAAGTGGAGGGTACTAAGGACTAGAAATGCTCATTTCTAAAAGCTGAGGTGTCTTGCTGTTCCTCTCACTCCCTCTTCTTCCCTTTTCATAAAATATAAATTGTTGTTTAAAATGTTAGCCTCACTTTCTTTTGAAAGTAGAATTGAGCTGACAGTAACTGGATTAACTATATTGCTAGGTTTTTCTGATTTCCAAAGAATGCTCCAAAACTGTGGAAATAAAGCGCCGCCCCCCCCCACCTTTGTATGGTTAACAAATTCCTGGGCTTCTAATTTGCTGTTCTATTGCATTAGTGTTTACTATCTTTGTATTACAGTTTAGTCATTGTGTTTGAGTTTCTATCCTTTCTTTCTCTTCTGAATTCTTGCTGAAAATGACAATAAAAATAACAGCTGATGCTTGCACACAGACTGAAAATAAAACATTTACAGCACTTTTCATAAGCATTTGTGATACAGTACGGGTTTCCTTTGCAAATATTCAGAATGAAAAGCACACTCAGAGTATATTATTGAGATCTTTTCCCCCTCTCTTCTTCTCTCCTTCCAGATTTGATTATAAAATAAAGGACCATTTTTGTCTTTACTTGCCCATGGAGGAAACATCATTTAAAGCCTCTGAAGAGGCATTTAAAGCCTTCAAAGTCAAGGACCAAGAAATTATTAAATATGGCCAGTTTTATTAAACCAAAAAGCAAGATATTGCAACCTCAATGTTTTAAGTTATAGAATAAAGTTGGAATTGTAACTTAAAGCTGAATAGCTAGACTACTAGTTTTCTGGAATGCCAACAAAATGACAAGTGTGGTTCATTTTTTTTTCACCATTAATTGAAAACTCGTAGGCAGATACAATAGCTATGGGAAGAATAGAATATTCTTCCATAGAATGAAGACCATAAAGTAAAATCTCACTGGCTGTTTGGTTCAAAATATCCCATGAGAAGAGATCCTGTTGTACACATTCCTCTAAAATAGTGCCTACCATTTTTGCTTTTACCTCATGACAATAATCCCAGATAATGAAGATAATGTACATTTTAAGGCATTAGTTCTAATCCCCCTGTTAACTGTGTGGGCTTACATTCTTTAATAGAAACAGAAAAGTCCTGGCATTTCTAATTAACCTGACTTGATTTTCTATTGATTATTTTGGCAAAATAAGATTGAAAAAGAAACTACCAGCAAGGACTTCCTAAAGTTGTTTTTTTTCCCCCATATACCCCACCCTCTCCCCCTCCCACACTTTTCCTCATTAACATCTTTTATTAATGTGGTACATTTGTTACAATTGATGAACACATATTGAAGCATTGCTACTAACCATGGTCAATACTTTACAGTTTACACTTTGCACTGCACATTTTTATAGGTTTTGACAAAATGCATAATGGCCTGTATCTGTCATTGCAACGTCATTCCGAACAATTCCAATGTCCCAAAAATGCCCCATCCTACACCTATTCTTCCCTTTCCTTCCCCTCAGAACATCTGGTGGCCACTGCCTTTATATCAATGTTACAAGTTTTTCCATTGTTAGAATAATAAGTCTACTTTAGTCCATAGCTGCGTTCCCACCTTATGTTTGTTCACTCCTCAATCTTGAGGATTTTAGAATGATGATGCCCACTCTGTTTCTGATTGAGAGGGGCTTAGATCCCATGGGGCAGATGGATGTAACTGTCTTGCTTGCAGTTGTAGATACTCTGTTTTTTGGGGGATGGGCACTGTCCATGATCATCCTTCTGTTAGTTGTCTTGGGTGAGTCTGATGAACTGGAGAGGAGGTGTTGGCTGCAACTCTGCTGAGATTCAAGATTCAATCGGCATATGAACAGCCAGAAGATTTAAGTCTCTGGTACATATATTTAGTGGGTATAGTGTTAATTTTAGGTTCAAATAAAAGGGACAGAAGAGCCATGTGTAGAGAAATTATAAATGAGTCTAATTCTGTTACATTGGGGAACATATATTTCAAGGTAAGGCCCACTGACATGGTGCCGAATTCCTGAGATTTTCTGCCTTGCCTATAGTGTCTAAATGTCTCTAGAGCCCTCAGAAGCACCCCTGCTTGAGGTACAGTTTACTGTGGCAGTCAATGAGATCCTGCTGAGATGTGCATAAGCATAACCTCTGGAATGACTTCCTAACTCACTTTGAAATCTCACCCACAAAAACTCATTTGTATTTAATATTTCCCCCTTTTGATCAAGGTCTTTTTCCAATCGCTAGTTGGTGCTTGGTAATATTCCCTCAGTGCCAGGGAAGCTCATTCCTGGAAGTCATGTCCCAAAGCTGGGGGAAGGTAGTGAGTTTATATGCTAAGCTTGGCTTAGAGGCCATATTTGAGTAACAAGGAGGCTTTCAGGTGGTAACTTTTAGGCAATATATAATACTAAGTTAAGTTTCAATTTCACAAGAATGAGATTCATAAGGACAATCATCAATATCAAGGACTTGGCATATTGATCTGTCTTCCTTCACTAGGCACTTCCCATGTACTCTAGAGATTCTTGTTGCTTGATTAGAGAATGTAGCAGGACTTCCTAGGATAGAAATTTGACTTTCTTTTGGTTATTTTGTGGGTTCCCATCCACTGAGACAACACCTCATGACCACTTGAATATATTCATATTCCATAAAGGCATGCCCCAGGTATATTCCTTCCCACAAATCCCCTATCACCGACACCCTGCATCAGTTATCTCTCCTGCCACAGTTGAGACCCTTCTGCAATCCAAAACCTCCCCCAAAACAAAGTGAAAAATAAATGAATAAAAGTAATAAAAAATAAAATAATAATTAAAAATGAAATACAAAAATAAATATAAAATTTGAAAATAAAAAAAATTAAAACTTTTTTTCATTGTGTCTTTCATCACCCCAAGATATATTATTAAAGTTGATTTTTGATTGGAATATCACAGATCAAGAAATTAAAAGAGAATGAAAATGAAGTAAAAACAAGCATTCCTAGAAATGGACAGTGAGTAAAAAGAATGGCATAATTTGAATGAATTCAGTTGTGTTGAATGCAGTGTTTATTAAATCATAGATTATAGAATATTATAAAACTTTTTTTTTCTGTAAAGATTATCATTCTCTTCCTATGGGCACAACTATGTGGGAAGCCAAATTACCATCACAGAGTTGCTTGGTGGGCAGAGAATCAAATAAATGGAGTGAAGTTAATTAAATGTTAATGACAGCAGGAAGACAGTTTGATCCATCCTTTTTGGGGGAGGGTTGGTCTTATCAATGGGACCAGAATATCTGAGGTTCTTTGACTATTGTTCCTTCTGTCCTGGACAAAGCTTAGAGGAGCCCTGTTTGGTTGTGTGATGCTTTTTTTCCTAGTTTTTGTTTTTCCATTCTATATGTTCTTTCTTTAATTATCATTTAATCAATAAGTATGATGGACATTTCTGGTTTCTTCAGTTCACTTTACATGTTTATATTTTGGCCCAGTTCATGCTCATCTTACAGTTTACTCCATTAATCCTTTAACTAGGTGCTTTTGTATCACCCGGGGATCTTTAAAATGCAGATTTTTGGGCTCCCAACAATCTTTTCAGTGGTTTGGGAGGTGAGTCCCAGGACAGATGATTCTGTTATAGGAGATATTTGGACCATAATTTGAAAAACTTTGCTAGAGAGTATTCTTAATTTAACTTTTGAATTGTATAATAAATTTATGTTTTAAAAATAGAATATTAAAAGGTATATAGTAAAAAGTCACCCCCACTGGTTCCACATCTGCCTTGTTTTCCACCCCTCAAAAGGTAACCATGGTCCACTGAGAAGAATACACCAAAATGGCATTAGATGTACAGGTCTGATACCTGTGGAAGGAGAGAGAAGGAAGGAGGATTGGGTAGGAGGAGTTTCAGATTGCAGCACAGTTCCAAGAAAGTTTGGACAGGCCAATGGGGAATACCTGAACCAAAGTCTTTTATAAAAAGAGTCTCCTGGCTTGCTGGAGTGGACTAGCCTTGATGCCCTCACCTTGCTCAGTTACTGTCTGGAAGCAGCTTGTGGTAAATGTGGCCTTGGCACAAACATGGTGGTAGATCCAGAGGGACAGCAGCAGGGGTCATAAGTCAGTTATGTTCCCTGCAGCAACAGATCTGAGTGACAAGGTTGCTAGTTTCTTGTGAATCCTTTCGAAGTATCTTTTTTCACATACAGGCAAATATAAATATATTCTTATTTTTCTGTCCACACAAAAGTTAGAATTTTATACCTTTTTTGTCAAAAATTTTCACTTGCTTTTTTTATCTCTAAATCTTGGAGATCTTTCCATATTAGCACATACAGAGATTCTCATTCTTCTTTTACAGGTGCCTAATATTCTTTTGTACCAATGTGTTATAGTTGTACACTGGTGGACATTAAGTTGTCTCACTGGTGGACTTTAAGTTGTTTCCTTTCCAAACAATGCTGTTATGACTAAATTTTGTACAGATATAATTTAGCACATATGCAAGTATATTTGTAGGATAAATCCCAGAAAAGGAACTTCTGGGTCAAAGGATATATACAAGCACTTGTCAAATTGCTCTACACAGGGGTTGTAGCTATTTATAGTTTTCATGTATGAGAGTACCTATTTCTCCACAGCATTGCCAGGTGAATGTGCTATAAAATGTCTGGACTTTTGATTATCTAAGTGAAAATGTGGTATCACAGTATAGATTTATTTTGCATTTACTTTTTTATAAAGAGTGAATTTGGGGAAGCGGATATGGCTCAAGTGGTTGGATTCCTGTCTGCCATATGGGAGGCCCAGGGTTCAGTTCCTGGGGCCTCATGGTGAGGGCAAGTTGGCCTGCGCCCGCGGAGAGCTGGTGCAGCAAGGTGATACAACAGAGGGAAACAAGCAGACACAGAGGAAATGAACACAGAAAGCAGACAAGCGGTAAGGGCCGGCGGAATAAAAAAATAAAAAAATAAAAAAAAAGTCATTTGAACCATTAAAAAAAAAAGAGTGAATTTGATGATATGTTTTTTTTTTTTAATTTTTTTTATTTAATAAGTTTTGATGATATTTACCATGTCCTATGTCCATTACTGTAAGGTAATGAAAAACATTTCCCATGACCACTAAATACCCCCTGATTGATATTTTCTGTTCCTTCCTCCCCATCTCCCTGAGGCTCATGACACTCCCCAGTCTTGACTCATTGGATGACAAGATTCATAGTTCCATGCAACAAGAGGTCTTGACATGTGGATTATCCTCTCCTATTAGGATCCACCCTTGTGCCTAAGAGACAGCCACCTGTCTCAAAATAAAGCAGGAGTTTGTGGACCTGTGTCTAGATCTGAGGGTCTTCTAAAGCTTTATTACGTAGCTGGGACTTCTTGGCCATTTTAGTGGTTGGAGAGAGTAAATCCTGGCACCAGGAAGGGAAGGGTCAATCCTGGAAGAGCAGTCCATGAGAAGGGGTGGGCAGTCACCTTCTTTCCCTGGCCTAAGGGCACGCTGGGACAAGGCTCATGTTCATTTCCTTCACATTAGAGCTGTAGGAGGCAGCCAAGTGCACACTGACCTGGTTGCCTGTGTCTCTAATGCTCAGAGAGGTGCTGCACAAGAGTTGCACACTGCAGTGGGAGCTGTTCCTGGTACTAAGTTCTGCTTTGGTGGCCTGGTGGCAGGATGGCAGAACCATCTTAACTTGACGGCCTCTCCCAGGGACATGGTTCCACCTTCCCCTGCCAACACTGCACTCTGTACATTGGGCACTCTGCTGGGTACTGCCAATTGCAGTATCCAATTTGTGCCAGCTGTTTGAGAGATCACTCAAGATCATCCCATTTCGCAGAGATGGAAACCAGGGTCAGACAGATGAGGTGACTGGCTCTAATCACAGGGCTGGACAGGTACAATGCTGTAATAGGTACAGGCAGCCTGGAGCAGTTGGGTCATGGCAATCACCAGGTATTCCTCAGTGATTTAGTACTGGCTTCCTGCATACAAGGTCCCAGGTTCAATCCCCTGACCAAGAACCCCACTGGCAGTTCTGGTGGGTTTTGCCTTTAACTTGGGGACCAAGACCTTTTGTTACTGAAGTAGGACTGCAGCAATGATATCCTCCAGGTAGGGCTGTGCTGACAGGCCATATTTGGCAGCTGTCCTGGTTTTGACCTTATTTAAATCAATGTCTTCACCCTGTTCATGAGCTCCAATCAGCTGTTTAATAACATCCCCTATAGTCAGCATTAGTAGCTCAACAGGGTTGAGATCTCTCAGACCTCCGGGAAAATTGATGATATGTTTTTAAGAGTCATTTATATTTCCATTTCTGTGAGATGGTTGTTCTTATACTTTGCCCTATTTTTCCTATTGAGTTGTTTTCTTATCAAATTATGTGAGTTTTAAAAAAGATAAAAGGGATTAGCCCTTTATCTATGATATGAGTTAGCAATACTTTTCTAAGTTTCTTGATTGTTTTTTACTTTGTCTATAGTGTTTTTAGTATGTGGGAGGAAAATATACAAACACACACTTTTAAAAAGTATTTTATGAACTTAAATTTACCAGTAATTTTGAGGAGAGGATTCTGGATTTTGAGTAATAGCTAGAAAAGATATATTGCAAGGATATAAAGGAATTCTATGTTTTTTTCTAGAGCATATATTGTTTCATGTTCTACATTGGAATCTGGAATCCATTTGCTGTAAGGTAGGAGGCAAGAATCAAGGATAAGTTTTTCCTCAGATTTATCTCAACTCCATTTATTGAATAAGCAATCTTTTACCTACAGTCTTGATGAGCCATTTTTGCTATCTTTTTAATTATGCTATATGTCCTTATGTAATTGGGTCTATTTCTGTTCCATTGTATATCGATTTATTCATGTGCTTGTATCATATCTTTTAAATTTTTGAGGCTTTATAATATGCTTTAATGTCTAATAAGACTTGTCTTCTCTCATAATTCTTCCTTTCATTGATTTAATGATTATTCTTGTTTGTTTACTTTTTCCAAATGAATTTTGGGATTAATTGGCTCATTTAAAAAACTGAACAAATGAAAACAACAAAAAACTCAATGGTATTTTTGTTGTGATTCTGATAAACTTATAAATTTATGAAGAATGCCTACTTTATTACATCGAGCCTTTATATTAATAAACATGATATAGCCTTCACGTTCTAGCTGATAAACTTATTTTTCTCATTTCCAAGCTCTTGAGATATTTCACTACAGATCCCAAGTACTGAAAAAGTTAACTGATCATTGAACATGTTAAAACATCATTTTCAAAAAGGCAAATTGGCTCATATGGAAATGTACAATGAACACACTCAAGATTTTATTCATCTCCTAATTAATGAGGGAACCATTAAGATAGTAAATTAGCCCAAAGAGCTTTATGAAGCTAGGTAGATATAGGAAATTTAATAGATTGCTGGGTTAGATATGAAATGAGTAAATGTCCAAAAGCTCCATAAATCTTTGCAGTCATCTGTTCCACTGGATAAAAATTATTTGCATGTTTGCTGAACACAATATTTGCATGTTAGCTTCTTCCCCTACAGGGTTGGAGAAAAACACAGACAAAGTAAAATGAAGCCCAGTACTGCACTGAAAGAATACCCAGTCATCTCTTTTGCCTATTTCCAAGTTTTAGATAATTTTCTGACAAAATATGTCATTAAGATTGCTGGCATTTTAAAATTTAGAATTCATTTGATTAAAGTTATTGTTATTGTTTATTATTATTTTGTAGTCAATATGGGTGATTCCTTCTCTTTGATGATTCAGTTTTCTTATGAAAATCTAACGCTGCTTGGACAAAGAAATTAAGGAAGACTCTACATTCATTCAATTAATATTTTCTGTGTTGTACATTGTTTGAAATTCTTAGGATACATCAGAGAACACAATAGCGAAAGCTATCTGCTTCATTGGCCTTACCATCTATCTGGGTGAGATGGATAATAAACAATAAACAAAATAAATATTCACAGAGGACTTTAGGGGCCTAATTAGGGACAGTCTTGTATCCCATGGTAGATCTTTGCATTTTACTCAAAGAGGTAAGAAGCAAATGAGTGTATTGATCTGACACATTTTAAAGAATCTTTTTGGCTGTTGTGGTACAAGTAGACTTGGGGGGGTGGGTCAAAGGTGGAAACAGGGGAAGCAGTTGAAAGGTGCCCAGAGTTAGCCAAACTTCAAAGTTTAGAGCAAACTATCAAGTTTAGAGGGCACACAGACCTTCACATGACTGCTCTCTCTTCTGATGTCAATTGCAAGTTCAGGGGGATTTCCCAAACCACCTCCAGGTTTAATAACTCACTAGAAGGATCCACAGAACTCACTGTAAGCTATTGTACTCATAGTTATGGTTTATTATGGAGAAGGGGTACAGATCAAATCAGCCAAAGGAAGAGATGCACAGGGCAGAGTCTGGGAGAGTTCCACAACTGAAGCTTCTTTTTGTCTTCTTCCATGGAGTCAGAATGCATTACCCTCCCTGTATCAATATGCAATAGTATGCACAGAGTACTGCCACCAGGGAAGCTTGCCCAAACTTCAGTGTCTAGTTTTTATTGGGGCTTAATTACATATGCTCGAGTGATTGATTAATTGCCTACTTGGTTAAACTCAGTCTCCAGGTTAGCTATTGCATGACCAAAAGCCCCCTTTCTAAATCACATGGTTGGTCTTTCTGGTATGGCCAGCCCCAATTCTAAGATTGTCTATCAAGTGTGGCCAGCCCCACCGTAAGATCTGGAGTGGCCTCCTCTGCCCTAAACAAAGACATTCCTATCAGAGATTATATAGATTACCTTCCAGAAGCCAAGGGCAAAGGCCAGAACTCTCTTGGGACAGAGCCAAATTCTTTACTGCACAAAGGCTATTAAAACAATCCAGGTACATGATTATAGTGCATGGACCAGTAAAAAAGGTAAGGAAAGGCTGGGTTTTGGTTATCTTTTGAAGGTAGAAGCAATATGATTTGCTCATGGATTGGATGTGATGAGTTAAAGAAAGGAGTTAAGGAGAACTAAAAGATTTTTGGATTGAGCCACTAGAAAGAGGCAGTTGCCATCAACTGAGATAGAAAAGGCTATGGGTGGAACAGGTTTGGGTGGATAAGATCAGAAGTGCAGTTTTGAACCTGTTGACCTTGAGAAGACTTTTAGACTTCTAAAGGGAGATTTCAAGTAGTCAATTGGATATACAAGTCTTAAGTTCAGGAATGAGGGCTGTGTTGAAGAGGCAAACTTGAGAATCATTGGACTATTGATAAGATTTAAAGCCAAGGATGAAAAAATGTAGTTGGAGAACCAAGGATTGACCCTGGGGTCCTCGGACATTAAAGAGGTCATTTCCTGATGTGACCAAGCAACCTGTTATTTAGTAGTATCAACTGAGGTTTGATCTCACTATCAAGAGCAGAAACATTGTTAAACTTTTTATACCACCCATTATTGACTAAAAATTAAATTGGGTGTATGTTGAATCAAATCCTTCTAAATTTCAATAAGTAAAACTGCAAATAAGCAATGGATATAAAATTCTTTCAAAATAAATATTTGATTATAGCTAAATAAATTAATATCTCTTATAGAGAAACATATTCTAAGTTTCATTTCACATCCCATTAAACTTCTTAGGCTCATCAGAGAAATATACTGGATGTGTATTATGTACCTTGACCTTTGGAACTCATCCTCTAAATGTTACACAGGTTCATCAATGCAATTACAGCATTATACTGTCTCTGATATCTGATAGGCTTTTCAAAAAGAGCTGGTAGTTAACAAAAATGCTATTATTTGTACCATATAATTATACTGAAGGCATGGACTGCCTCCCCCCCCTCCCGCCCCGTATTTGTGGTCTATATACAGCTTGCTGATTTGGTCAGGTTGAGCAGTGTTTGAAGAAGAGCCAAGCATGTTCTGAAAAGAGAAGTCAGCCACTAGAAACAACTTAGCAATTAACACAGGTATTTTTCTTCTTCTAACTGATCAGTGTTCTTGGAAGCCCATTGGTCCCCAGCATGGCAGCTTTGAAGCCCCTCTGCATTCCCATCGGTTGGCTCAGGGTTCTCACACAACAGGTTTAGTTATTCCTTCTGTTTAGGAACATGCCTTTAAAGAGTTAAAATTATCTTCTTCTTCCTCCAACTGAAAACTATGTATACATGTAGTTTTATTTTTTAGGAAGCATAGTTATATGATAAAAAGAAATCATACAGATAAAAATGGATGTGAAAGCATTTTTACTTATATAATTACTTTGAAGTCTTGATCAGAATATTTATCATATTAAAATTCACAATGAAGATAGTAGACAATTGCTGCACATCACACCTGTCAAGCAGCTACTAAATTAGTTTTAGGCTAAATTCCTCACTGGTTTGGAGAGTTTAAGCTCAATGTCTATGGTTACTATACATCCCTTTACCCCACTTTTACATTTTCTTTCTTTGCAATATTTATTACTACATGAGTGATTATGTATATTAGAATGTAAGCCGGGACTTTTTGGTTTGTTGCTGTGTTACTGCCTGGCATGTAGAAGGCATGCAATGAATGTTTGTTAAGTGAATGAATTCTATGGGCTTGCCTAGTGACAAGATATCATAAACAAAGAAACAAAACACGTTTTTTAGCTTATGGTATCTCTGGCCAACATGTTATAATTGCCATATGATTATCTAGCTACTTCTTCTCCTCTCCTTTCCAATTCCCTGCCCTCCCCATCTCATTTCTCTCATCAGATTATGTGGTCTTTGAGAGCAGGCACCTTGTCTTCATTTGGGTTCTCTCAAAAGTAAACCCTCAGTCAAGGATTCCAGATGCAGGAAATACCTGTAGGGAAGTGATACAAGGAAGGAAAGGCAGAAAAAAAGAAGCCAGCTACTCTATGGGCAACTGGAACTTAATTCTGTGAAGAAACTTGGGGAAAGTGTATAAAATGCATGCTGCAAAATATCCCACCTGGGGGAGTTATCCACCAACTCCTGAGACTCATTGGTTGCAGGTTGTTGAAGTGGGGATGGAATGGGGGTGGGTGGGGACTGTTAATTCCTTGGCTCTCTGGCCTGCCACTGTGTGCAGAATGGCCTTTCACGGTTTCAAAGAAAGCCCTCAGATAGAGACGTGCTGATACTGGCAGCTGGAAATTTGTTCTTGAAATGGTAGGTTCCTAAGAATGTGGATAGGGTTCTGTAATGTCCTTATTTAGCTGTCTGCATACCTGACACCAAGCACTTAGCAGTACCCAAAAGTTTCTTGACACAATATGAAATATCAACTCTTTTCTGTCCTTCAAATTACTGGGAGAATACCAGTGGTATTCTATGACTGTAGAAAAATGGAGCTTTATCATTATGGACCAATGGAAATAGACTTAAAAAATTCCCTTCCCCAATTCAAAATCACCTCTGTTTATGTTTTTATCCACATATGCAAAATGTACCCCAATAGCTATAAATATCTATAGATAGCTGGGATGTGCTGATCTCCAGGTTAATGGTGAGATCCAGCCTTCTGGGCTGCATGGCCCTGGCTTGACCTCTTTATTTAGGCATCACTGTTTTCTTCTAAGCTCAGTACTGGCATAGTTCCAACCCTGGATGTTATTCAATATGAGGGCTTACAAAAAACTCCGCCTTCTTTTATTTATTTTTTCTTGGATGGAGCTGTAAAAAAATGTTAATCTATAGATCCTCCTCCTCCATAATTACAATTGCCAGAGGTGTAGGAGCCAAACAATTAAATTCCCCATAGGTATTGGGTGTAATAATTCCTCATGAATCAGAGGATTAAGCATGGCAACAACAAATGGAACAAGATGGTCTAAGCTCTGTTTTTCCTGCAGAACAGCAAATAGTTGCAAATCAAAGAGCAGTTCTCCTTAATTACCCCTGTATGAGGCAGTGGGCTAAAAGCAGGCTCATTTGGTAATGTTTTCTGTGTGGCTACGGTATGCACACACAGTACAGGCCTTTACGCACTGTCTAATAGACAATATTATATACTTGGGTATTGCTGACATTCATTTTAAGTGGAGATACAACTGGTACGCCCAGAACACTGGCCTCCAAGCTGCGTGTGCACTGAACTAAAGGAACAGTTTTGCTCGCTCAAGCCAGGCAAGACTATTTATACTTAAACACATTTCTTCACGGCTTACAACATGCCATCCTAGGTGACAGTCCATGAGCGGGACAGGCGGCAAGCATGGGCTGCGATCTCAGGGAGGTCTGCAAGCTGCAGCTTGTAGTGAGCTTCACAAAGTTGACACATTTTTCCTCTCTTTACCCTAGAATCAGCTACCCTGCTGATCTGGAGACCTTTGGGGACATGAACTCTTGTAACAGGAATCAACTGGTGTAGGAAAATGAGTAGCAGAATTATAGTGTTTATCCCCTCTACTCTCTCCCCAAATTAAACCTGCCTGTTTATTGAAATTGGTCAAACAGTTTAATTAGCATTCCATATTTGTTATTTCATAATCAAGGTTTCAAACAGAAAAAGGCAACAAGCCAGGCCAGTAATGAGTCTCCTCCTCCTACTCTTAAGTTAAATACTTGCTGAGATTCCTATTCCTTTCCCAGGGACGTCTCATGGCAGACATACTTTCACTTATCATCAGGGTTATTGGGCACTGCTCATAAATGCATACTAATTGGCAGCAGGCGGTGTATATATTTATGTAAATTTATAGTTATATATAGGTACCCATAAAACATGCATTTTTTTAAAAAAGTGAGAAGAGTTGAATGTTTTTCTGATGGAACTGGTGAGATTGTAAGGACCATCCATGAGGAAAAATGATTTATAAGATCCACTGACTCATGTTTGAAAACCCATAAATTAACCTTCCAGCTTTATAAAGTTTACTTGAGACATAATAAGCAAGGATATAAAAAATACTCTCTGAAAAATTGTTCAAGTATCTAATTACTTGAGTTCCTACAGCAAGTTAAGGTGCTTTAAAAAAATGTCAAAGATCAGGGCTAGCTAGGCAAATGGATTTCGTTTTGTTTCATCCAAAATACTGCCCTACTTTTAGCTGCAAATGTAGATAACGCAAGCAGTGTTAAAGAAATTATGCAAATCCTAATTGCAAACAGTTTTCCTTTTAGCTTTTTTACATTTAGACTAACTGTAGTAATTATTTGAAAACCTTTTTGAATCCCACACTTAATAAAAGGAAATTTTATGCAAACAATGAAAAAGAATTTCAAAGCAGTAAGTGAGGGTGATGCTGGTTTACCTTCAGGGGATAGTAAAGCAAGAGAGAAGTTTATTTCTGGACTCCAGACTTCTCGGTCACATGATCTATTGAGGCCTTGGCAGCTTTACAAAGAGCGGCAAAGGGAGTGAAGAGTAATTCCTGATGATGGACTTGAGTGAGAGGCTGTGGAGGAGGAAGAGCCACGATGCACTGAGACTTCTCTAGCTTTCTCCATTTCTCCATCCTTGTGGGTATACTTGGCAAAATAGAATGGTCATTCAGAAGGATCACAGAACCTGTAGTTGGGCTTCCTGCAACCAGATCCCACCTCTGCACCTTGCTGGCTTTGTGATCTCACCACTCTGAGCCTCTGTTTCCTTATCTGTAAAATGAGGATAATAGTAGTACCTTGCTCGAATGATTCTTTGGAGGATTCAATGTGTTAACAAATACAAAGTGAAGTTCTTATAACATGCCTGGCACAAAGCGAGGGCCATGTGCCTATTATTATTACTTTGAAAATGTGAACTGTTGAAAGTATCCAAACATGCCCTCTGACTGGAGCTACTTCCTAGTAGTGAGTAGTGTGCGTTGCTAGAATAATGATCTGTTAATGGAAGCCTGGGCATTTGAACTCACCTTGGTGGAACTTGTGAGAAGCAGCAGTGTGTGGTGCTGAAGAGTCAGCCAGTTCTGATGGAGATAAGCTCTGCCACTCATGGGCTGTGCAAGTCTGGGGCAAGTTTTTAAAACTTGGTAAGCCTCTATTGTCTTCATCTGTAAAATGAAGATAAAAATAAGGTCCACTTCAGAGATCCTTGTAAGGTTTAAGTAATCTCATGAGGATTAAAGGAGAGTAGACATAAGAAACATTCAGCATCAGCGCCTGGCACAAAGCGTCAGGTAATGGAGAACAGGGTTTCTCAACTCAGCACTATTGACATTTTGGGTCAGATAATTCTTTGTTGTAGGGGGCTGTCCTGTACATTGTATGATGTTTAGCAACATCCCTGGCTTCTTCCCACTAGATACCAATAGACTTTTCCGCCCCCACTCTCCAGAGCTGTCAACCAAAAATGTCTCCAGACATTGCCAAATGTGCCTGGGGGGTGGTGGTGGGGCGGGTTGCCCCTAGTTGAGAACCACAGATCTAGAAAGGATGAAGTTGAGGGACAGGAAGTGTACTGATAAACAGGAATATCAACATATGATTTTCACCTTTGACAAGACCAGCCTGTTGTCAATGAGAAGAGGAAAGGGTAAGAGGAAGTCAAAGGAAGCAGTTATCTTGTCCAGGTTGTCCTAAATTCTTGGGAGCTAAACTTTTAGAGGTCTGTGGTTGCAGAGTTTGGAGATGTGAGGAATGCTTTGGAGCTCCCATTAAGTATCCTACCAAATGACAGGGGCCTTTGGAGTCCCCCTCCCCCCATCCCAGAGAACATCTCCTGTTAGGATCCCCTGTTGAGGGAAAGCCTGAAGAATGAGACCTGTGTATTTTGTTTCTACAAACAAAGGAAATTCCATGAGTGAAGTCTCTAGACTCAGTCTCAAATCCTTCTTGGAAACAGGTAAGGAAATCGGCTAATTTTCAGCCTGATTTTAATTGGTTTTCCTTGCTCTTATTAATGCTGCTATAGTCCAGGTAGTAATTGATGCCCTGATGGATCATTCTGGTTATTCCAATTTAAATAAAGATGGAAAGAGTTAAGGGTAAAATGGCAGAATATGGGATAAAATGCTTTATTCATATAGTAAAAAATATTCATTAAGAGTTTAGCATTTGTCAGACAATGTTCAGGAGGTTTGGGATACATCAGGGAACAAAATTGGCCAAGATTCCTTCCATGGTGGAAATTAGATAATCAACTTTTTAGGTCAGCAACAGCCTTATTGATCAAGAATGTGCCTATAGGCTAAGGCTCAACTAAAACTCTACTGATTTCCTTTCTCCTCTTTCACAACCATTCTACTTTCAATTTACTTTCTCCTCCTGGACTTCCTGCCATTAATTTGTCATACCATGAACTGAAATAAAATAGGCGAGTTGAATATAGCTTTTTGTATGTAACTTCTAATCTTCTTTCTGTCTGTTTCAGGCTCTCAAAATGAAAGTGAGTCATCCTACCCTTTTCTAAAGAGATATTTGCTCCGGGGTTAAGAGCCTGGTCATCATGAGATAGGTTCCAGAGTGCTTCAATCTATGTGATTTTCACAATCACAGCTTTGAGGATGACAAATACTGGTAAACCCTTGTCCCATTTCCACTGGTGGGACATAGCATGCATAGGATGAGCCAGGCCCTGGGTTGTTTCCTACCCAAACTCCCTCTGTTCCAGCCACTCTCTGCCACATAAAAAAAGAGTTTTAACAGATTAGTCTCGAAGAATAATATATATTCTTGTGGAGAATGGTCCACTATTTTGGATCAAAATCTTGTCCATTTCTCTCTAGGCTGGATATTGAATGTAAGTTAGAACTGAATTAAGAAAGAAAAAGATAATTACAAAACAGGTCTTACTGCCATCACTAGACTTCCTGTTTATGAGAAAAATTCCTGTGGATTCATCATTGGTGTGCCAAGCAATCATGGGCTGCATTTCAAAAAGAAAGTTGGTGGGAAGAGAACTATTTGGACCCCAGATCTAGGAAGAAAATGAGAGACTAAAAAGGTGTTTAATTTTATGTTGACCTCTAGTTTCTGTGCTTTTTACTTTGGCATCTATTTTTATGACAATATTTACCTATCACAGTCTGTGATCTACTGTGGATAGAAATTGTCCTATTTAAACTCATACAGAGCATTGAATTAGAACAGGGGTTCTTAAGCTTATTTTGTTCCATGGACCCCTTTGCCAGTCAGGTGAAAACCATGGACCCCTTACCAAGTCCACACGATGCTGTGTATTATTAATAAATATATCACACCCGCACCAACACATCCCCACAAGGATGATGGTTTTTTGAATTTCAATTCAAGCTCATGGACCCCTTGTTAAGATCCGCTGAATTAGAAGGAACTAGTGAAGTTTTTCACTCCCCATTCCCCTGACATATCAAACAATTCTAGCAATCAAAAGGGCTAAGAGCTGACTTGGGAAGCCTTATAAATAATACAGAGTACTTAGAGTTACATTTCTCTAAGTCAGTTTAAAAATATTAGTTGATCTTGCAGTCTTAGCATCCAGTAATTAACCACATGCAGTCATTCAAAACAGTCATTGAACTTGGTCCATGAATGTGTAATGCTTGGGCTTATTTTCTGCAAACTTTAATTAAGGGAAAACAACTTTAACAATCTGTAAAGGAGGGAAATATACATTTCTTCTTTTGAGCTTTTTTCTTCTGTGACTCATCTACTTTTCCTTCTCCAAAATCTTTAAGAAGCCGGGCTTTACTTAGCTCTTTGCAGCAAAGCCGGCTAGTGTCAGCAGAGCATACACAAGATGATAGGCCGTTGTGAGTAAAGAGGGTATAAAGGGTTATGCCCCCCTGTAGGGAGGGGGCAAGTCAGACTTTCAAGCTAAACAGAAATTTTCTGCAGTAATTACCCTTTATCGTAATGACAGTCAATTGCCATAGCAACCTGGCTGCCACCTGTCTCTCACACACCAACTCTGTATGCTCTGAAACAAAATAAGGGCATGCTGCAAAGTCAGTTCTGGGCCCACAAATCTGAAGTAGGAATGAAACTCTGTGTTGTTATTGTAAATTGAACTACTGGCATGTCTGGTTCCTTTTTTGTGAAGAATTAAATAACACTAAAACTTGATTAGTTTTTTAAAAAAGAATGAACACTGCTGACCCAGGATAGCATAATGGTTAAGAGCATAGCTCTGGAGTTGGACGAGACCTGGAATTGAATCTGAACGTCTTCACTTACTACTGGCTGAGTGACCCTGGGCTAATGGTGTAACCTCCCCAGCCATCATAGGGTTAAATTCCTAGTCTGTTGAAAGGATTGAACTGGGTAATGTTTGTAAAGTACTTAGCCCCAGGTGAGCTAAGTGATACCTGAACACATTTCCCGCCTGGCAGCAAGGTGCATCGAATACCTAGCAATGGTTCTTGTTGACTTAGCTAATTAGATCACTAGTAGACCACTACTAGGGAATCCAGGTCTCCAAATTACGTTCTCTACAGTTTCTCTCTCCACTTTACCTTGTATGTATGTAGGCATACGCATGAAGGCACATAGACAAAGCCTTGAATGATATAATTTTGGTCTTCTATAGCTATATATTTTAGATATGTCTTAATACCAAGGAGTTCAGCAGGTCATCTTCTTTTTCTAATGACTCCCTATATAGACAAATCTCAGTGACAGCTGAAATTAGTTATTCTTTTGAATCTTCTTGATTATGTCTCTAACCTCTTTAGCACTCCTCTTATGCCCTGAATCTTGGCACTGTGCTGTGGCCAATTAGAGATGTTAACTACTTTGTGCCTACAGTGGAAGAATTCCCCTTTTTTTTTTGTAATCGAGGTGGTGAGGACATGTCACATTTTCTTTTTCTTTGACCCACATGCCAAAGAAAACCTATTCAATAGCCAGACGCACTTCTGTAAGGTGTTCATACATACACACCCCTTTCCCTACTATATATCGTATACTGTTAAGATAAATTAAGATTTGTCCAATTCTAAACTAAATTGCTGTGAGAAACCTAAAAAACACAAATATTTCCCCCTTAACTAATAATTGTCTGAATGTTGTTCTAGACATCAGTCACCTAAACCAGAACCTGAGGTCATCCTTGGCACGGTCCTTTCCATCACTCAGTACATTTAAATCCTGCGATTTATCCCCCCTCAGCCTTCAAAAATCCCATTTTCTATCTGAACTCACTGCTTTTCCTTGGTTCAGCCCTCATTGTCTCCCTCCTGAATTGCTCTAACAGTCAGCATAATTTTATAAAATGCTAATGTAATCATATTACTGCCCTTAAAAAAGAACTTTTTGTGGGTTCCCATAACCTCCAATATAAAGATCCTTGGCCATCTGCTTCTGCTCACCTCTCAAGTCATATCTTCCGTCATTATGGCTTTTCTCCAGGGATACCAACTGCACCATGCCATCCTGTGCTGCCTTGCCTTTGCCTAGGCTTTCTTCCATATGAAATGCCCTTCATTCTTATTCATTCTTCAAAGTCCTGCACAGCTGTTAGGTCTTCTTCAAGCATTTTCCCACTCCCCTTTCCCCTAAACTCACAACTCCCTGCTTTGTTATAGTTCTATACATTGATCATAATTCTATTATTTAAAATTTATTTCATTCCCGTCTACTAGACTGCTTATGTCTCAAAGATAAGGTCTGGGTCTCATTATTTTTCTGTACTTTCATGGCCTGGTATGTAGTAAGGCCCTAAAATTTTTAAAAATGTAAATACATATTTAACATTTCTGTGGATAGGATGTCTCTTTTTAAACCATGCTAATGAAAGAACTTTATTGGAACCGCGTTTTTATATCATCCCTGAATTTTTATATAGGATTCACAAAATTGTAGGCTTGTAGCATTCTACTCTGGAAAATAACATTATAGTTCTCTGCTTCTTAAAATTTCAATTATTTTTATACATGATGCTATGCAAAAATACTCACATAATGTTAAACAACAAAAACAGTCACAATATAAAATTTTGTATTCAGAATATTCAAATCTGTTAAAAAATCAACAGCATAAACAAAAATATATAAAGATTCGAGGAAAAGACAGATTATCAATAGTGTTTATTTATGGGTGGAGGGACCATGGGTAATTGTTGTTTTCTTGTTTGTCTCTGCATATTACAAATTCTTTACAATGACTATGTATTTTATAATTAGAACAAAATTTTTGTTTAGTACTTGACAAGGATGTCAAATTATCTTTCTTTAGAGTGATTACCTAAATTCACTTACTCTGGTTTCTTAAGAAAAAAGGTAGGGAAATGCCTTCATTGATTGTTTATCCACCTCCTTGGCCTTAAAGAATTCCCTTTTGCTATAGGGTTTGAACTTATTTTTATTTTTTTAAAAGATTTTAAAAATTTATTTATTCATTTATCCCCCCCTTGCTGCTTGTGCTTGCTGGGTCAGCTAACCGCGCCGTGCGAACTTAACTCAAGACTCTAGGTTGCAAATCACTATTCCACTAGATGTCACCAAACTACTGACAAAAGGTAGCTCAAATGTTCTGTGCATATTCAAACAGCTTTTAAAAACATTTTAAGCCCCATAATTCAGTATTTTTTGGTATCACACAAAGCTTTCAAAATTTGAAGAATTAGTAAGAAAATGCATATTACGTAAGGTTCTGGCCCCTTATATAACAAGTGAGGGCTCATATGGATCCTTTGGCTTAATTTAATCTCTATTTTATTAGCTTCTTAATATAAATGTGAGGAGAAAATTGATATCAAAGGCTCTGGTTAGAAAGATTAGAAAAAATTATTTCCAGGCGATTTCAAACTCTCTTTTTATATAATACATGAAGTAAAAGAAGATCAGAATGCTGTAACTCCTTTTCTGAACAATATTTTTTAACCTAATACAGCTTCCATTACAGAATGACAACTTAGTGGTTAGTGAATAGAAATATCTCACAGTATTGGGATTTTTTCAGGGCATTTAAATTTTATTGTAATTTTATTATAAAGCTTTTTTATAGTTCACTTCATGCATTAGAAAGCCAAACAACTTTTCACGAGGAATGGAATAAGGCATGTCTTCTCTAATCCAACAAAGAGCAGCTAGGAGAAAGAACCACGTTTCTTTAAATGTATGAGCCTGTGTACTCTGTAGCTCCAAAGCTGGTCTTTTTTTCTGATTGGCTCAGTTAACAACTGGTTGGAGGAAGCTTGTTTCCAATCATTTTGGCTTGTGAATGAAAATGGTTGGCCAATCAAAAGACATTTAAATTAGGCAGTGGGCTCCCGAAAAGAAATCTAAGTACTGTCTCCCACATTATTGCTCTCTGCTATGGTGTTTGGTTTTTAAAGATGTGGTACATTATTTTTCTTATGGTTTACTATGGCATAATACAACAGTTTGTAAACACATATCTGACTACATCTCTTAGATTCTTTCTTTAAAAAAACGTTTTTCAATTGTTTTCCTTTTATAATAGCACATGCTAATTCTTGTAGTTCACAGTCTTAAGGATTTTTACCGATTGTCTAATTTTAACTTTTCTCTGACTCTTTTAATGACCATCGCACCATATTCTCAGTGTAAAAGTTAAAAATTAACACACACAAAAAAGTATTACCAGTGGTAACCCCACCAGACCAACAACCTCCTCTCATCACCCACATAGGTCAGATAATTTCTGAAACATTTTTTACAAAAAATAGAAAGGTAAATGACAAGGAAATAATATCACATTTCAGATGCTATTGGCTCAAAATAAATATATCTGCATTTCATCAGGGATCTTAATTTCTATTAACTGGAGAATATTAGGGTTTGTGTAACAAATTTTGTCTTACTTTGTTCTGTGCAAAAACCATGAATTACAAACACTATGGATATAAACATTGTGGCTGGGAAAATACAGTATTATGGGACTCTAGGTTTTGCAAGTGCTCATCAGTTACCGCCTGAAACTTTTATGGTTTATGCCCTGAACACTGGCTCACTGATTACACATGTATAGTTTTATCATATTAAGAAGTCAGATCCGTGTTAGATCCTTTTGTAATACTATACATAATTGCAATTTAGTTCTGCTGCTCTAGGCATCTCCTTCAAATTTCTTAACTTGAAACTTTCATATGAAATATTCATCTGAGCCATTCTGATATGGTGACAAGCCTCCACTGTAAGAGTGGAGAAGCCGTTTTTGGAGTCCCTCTCCAGACATCCAGATTTGCTTCTCTATAGTACTTGAAAAATGAATAGCCTCCATCAGCCACAGACAAGGCCTGATAAGCTACTCCCCCTTGACATGTTTTAAAATGTTATTATTCAATGCCTGCCTTTTCTGTGGCCACCAAAACTCTATTTTCGTCCGAAACCGTAGTGCATTTACTCTAATTATGTTATTTTCATATTCACTGTCTCCCTGCTACATTTTATTACTGAAACTGTAGGTAGAGACAGGATTTTTCCTGGTGGGCTCTCATCCACGAAATTACTTTATTCTGGCTCCTCAGAGTCTAGGACTGCAACTTCACATCTTTTGAAATAACGGTTCGTTTTAGGGTGGTTAATTTCTTTAAAAATATTTGTGGTAATTTGCTGCAGTTCTTTTCCTTCATGGTTGCAATGAACGCTCCAGGGCAAACTTGCTCTGAGGGGTAGTTTTTAGAAATGAAAAACAAATTGTGGTATCCGCACAATTTGGTGAGAAAGAAGTCCAGCACTAAATTTTATACTGTCGTTTGCTTTGGGAGTCAGCCATGAAAATTTGCTCAGCTCATTGCTGAAGGATATTGAAACACATTTCTTGCCGACATGGAGTCATCTGTAGTGTGGATGGAACCTTCAGGCTGACAAATACTGCATAAATGGCTGTTAGAGCCAGTAGGCACTCCTGATGATTAACCATAAAAAATGTTTTTGACTCTTTTTGCTGACAGGAATGACAATGCTTTGGCCAGACTGGCCTCCTTCTGGACACCAAGGGATGTTCCAACCTTGGTTTTACCATCTGGTTTCAAAGCAAGCCAGGAGCGATGAAGAGGAGAGAGTCTTTTAAAGAGGCAGCAATAGACCAATTCTTATGGCTGTATAATTCTTTGTATATTCTTTGATCAATGACAAAAATTCACTTAGGCCTGCAGGACAAAGCAGCAGCTTCTGAAATTCTAATTTCTAGAATAAGTCAAGCTGTTTCAAACATCTTCAGAAGGCAAGAGGATATTACTGTGTGAGTTACAAATAAGCTTTATGTGGAAAAGATAGTTGAATGCATGAGCTTGTACTGTGGAGATGAAGTTTAGTGTTCTTGAAGGAAGACCAAGCATATGATTTATAGGAATCATTTCCTTATAGCAAACCTGAATTTATTCAGCTGGTGTAAAAATACTTGGCCCTGCAGAGTGTGAAAGCATCAACAACAATAATACTATTTCTATGATGCTTTATTATTTCTAAAAGACTTTTAACTAGATGATTTCATTTG
Organism: Tolypeutes matacus; assembly: GCA_026826555.1. Classification (NCBI taxonomy): domain Eukaryota; kingdom Metazoa; phylum Chordata; class Mammalia; order Cingulata; family Chlamyphoridae; genus Tolypeutes; species Tolypeutes matacus. Next base: position 3,521,191 of record JAKSZT010054562.1, read on the forward strand.
CTCCTCACAAAAATCCTGTCCTGTAGGATGGACAGATATTGTTTTTATGCCTTCAATTGCATACAAGGAAACAAACTCAGAGAGGCTAAATAGTTTACCCAAGGCCAAGCAGCAGATTGGGGAGGGGGTTGAGAAGGGAGTGGAGGAACTCCAACTTGGGTGATCTGACACCCAAACCAGGGTAGTTTCCACTACCTCACACTGTCTAATATCCTCCGGGCAGTTTTCCCACGGTTTAAACAAGGAAAGTCAGGGTAATTCCATGACTACAACTTGAAGAATTATTCCTCACATAATTAGCTACCATGCTAAAATAATAATTTTGCATAGAATATTGCTTAGACTTGAGAATCTCACCCCGTGGACTGCTTTGTTTTACCTGTACAATGATGACAACTTGTGCTTTTGTAGGCAGTGTGGTACAGCCTATAACTGACTTGGGTGGGAATGTATGGAGAAAGCCTGGTATGTTAGGGTTCAGTGGGGCTTACTTGTAGAACAGTGTTTTCTGGATAATGTTTGGAAAAAATCCCAACCTTTCTTTTGCCTCAGAGTTGCATCTTCTTCCATTCTTGTGTCATATCTTATGTTTTTAATATCCTTTCCTCTTTTATGCAAACCAAATGGTACTTTCATAAAGAGGATGAGGGTAATGATAAAGGTAGAACCATATGAGCAAAAATATTTTCCTCAGTCAGGCATTTAGCTAACATCCAGAGATAATTTTCATTCTGGGTTAGAGGATTCTCTGATTATAATTATAAAAATATAGCAGAGGCATAATAAAAACACTGGAATCACTGCCAACAGTGAGCTGTCCTAATTTGTCAAACCCCAAACAGACCCCTTTATAGTATTCTTTTAAAACTTAGCTACACAGAGAATGCGTTTTTCCAGAACCAGCTGAAATGTTGTCAAATATATATTTCTTGCATATATCATAATATGTTAAACACACACATATTTACTTACATTTATATATGTTTTCAGATTGCAAAGCAGAGCAAATCTGTGGTAACTATTAAAGTGTTTCTTGAACACAACTTGAATCAAATATTCTTTTCCTTAACTCAAATCTCTGCTGTTTAAAATGTGAATTTTTATTTGTCAATATTTAAGATGCTACATTTGAGGAAAGTCTCATTTCTCCCCTTGAGGTCACAGGAAATAACTGGACTCCTGGGTTTTAGAGGAGTTTGGCCTCAGAACACCATCTCTTCAAGCTTCTGCCTTGTAAGGTCAGAAAAGAGTTGGATGACTTACATAAGCACTCATTCTCAGGAATTTCTTCCAAATTTGCTAGAATGTCCTGGTGGGGAATGACATCTGCTTCTCTCTTAGAAAGCAATGATAGTGGATAGGGACATCTGCCTCAAAGCTGGGCCACCTAGACAGAGCCAGAAAACCTCTATGTTGACAGACATCAAAGCCTGGTGGTCCCCACATCTGCATTCCTCTAACCAGAGCCAGGGAGCTCAGCCAAACTTTTCTTGTGGCTAATATCCTGTGAAGATGGATTTCTTAATCCCCAACTCTTGGTTAACAGCTAGACTCCTAGGGTTCCCCTCTCATTATAAAATCTTAGCTCTAGCCACATTCGTCATGCCCTGGTTTCTACTTTTGATCCCTTGATGCTGCTCTTCCACTCCCTTGTAGTGTTCACTGTCCTCTCTTCTCCATTTACTCAAATCCTTTCTATCTTTGAGAGAACAAACTTTGATATCAGCCAGACATTGGTTGGGATCCCAGCTACATTGCCTACCAATTATGCCCTTGGGAAAAATACTTACCCACTATAAATCAATAACAAGGGATAACAATACTTATGCTATAAGGTTGCCTTGAAGATTAAATAAAATAGTTCTTTTAAAGCATTTAGTGTAATAATTGACACATAGTAATAATGGGTAAAGGTTTCACTTCAGAGTCAAGATTAAACCCTGACAATTCCTTTCAGGCTTTCCCTGGAAATTCAGGCCCGTAGATTCTTCCTTTCTCTGAATCCTTAAAGTACTCATGAATGATCCAGCAGATAATTTTTAATAATTTTATTTTAATTAATTAAAAGTGATTAAATAATAAATCATATTAATTAATAAATAAAATAGTCAGTGTTCCTGATTGTTACATGAGTGTTAGACTCCTTTTCCTGAGATTGCAAATTAATTGAGGTTATAAATCATGATTTATATTTTTATTGTATATGCCATAGCAAATGTGCTGGTATATATATAATCATATTTTCAACAAATTCTTGTTGGTTATTTAAAAAGTAAGATAGGAGTATACAGACTAACAGTCCTATTCAGGCACAGAAAGAAGGGAATTCAGGGTAAGGATGGGCTAAGAGTAGAGGGACAAGGAGAAGGAAATTGATTGACCACCTGTATTATATAACAGACACTCTAAGTCATCTAATGTAATCCTCCTGACAAATCTTATTTTATATAAGAAAAGAAAAATTATCTATGATAGCATCTCAATTTTCTCATGTGAAGCTCAGGGTAGTTGGGTAATTGGAAGCCATTCTGAGAAGAGCTGCATATAGATGTACCTAGAACTACACAAGTTACAGCTGTGTGAACTGGCAATCAAACTTAAGAGTGGCTCTTTACTATCACCATTTATCTTTTAGCTTTGGATGCTTCTTTCTTGGGTTTGGCTTCTAGATCTCAATTGCAAAATTTGCAGGTGACCCTGGAGTTTTCCCTGCTGACCTTGAAGAACTCTCTGAGGGCCACCTCCATGAAACTTTCACCAGGATCTAATGGCTTTGGGCTGCCCATTAAAGGACAGCAGGTGACAAGGCAGCAACTTACCTCTGTTTTCATGGGATTTGATGCTGGCATCCTCTATGGAGGTCACTGCTGGCCCCTGTCTGGGGACATTCTGGATAAACAAAATGGGACAACATGCTTTTGACTCTCTATGATCAAGCAGAACGACTCATTTCCTACTTTGCCATGGGCAGTTACCAGGATAAATTTGGCTGTGTATGGAAAAGTACCAGGGAGAAATTTTTATCCTGGTTTCATCTGTCCCTACCCCAAATCAACAATGAAAAGCTAGTACAGAAAGCCTGGCTAGTTTAGCCACAATGCATCTTGAACTAATAAAAAATCTTATGGATAAATTATAAGTTATAGTAAATTATATAAGTCTGAGTTAATTTTGATTGGCCATGTTTTTTTAAAAAAATGCATTATAGAGTCACGAGGCTGAAAAAACTTTTAAGGGTTCTGGTTTTATGAGGCAAAGCCTCCAGACACCAGTGCCGATCAAAACGTAATATATGATCTACTGATGGGCTCTTGTTATTGATGACTAGCCTTACGAGTCTTTGCTCTTGAAATTGAAACTTAGCCTATTGTTATGGGGTACCTAAGGGTTGCCCCCTGAGAGCCTCCTTGTTGCTCAAATGTGGCCTCTCTCTAAGCCAAACTCAGTATATGAATGCATTATCTTCCTCCCAGCGTGGGATATGACTCCCGGGGATGAGCCTCCCTGGCAACGAGGGATTACTACCAAGTGCCAACTGGCAATACGACTGGAAAAAGACCTTGAATAAAATGGGGAAAAGGTAAAGACAAATGAGTTCATATGGCTAAGAGACTTCAAAGTGAGTCAGGAGGTCATCCCAGAGGTAATGCTTATGCACACCTCAGTAGGATCTCATAGAACACCAAACTGGATATCACCCCAAACAGAGGGGCTCCTGAGGGCTCTGGAGACACCCAGGTCCTATATAAGGGGGGGGGGGGAGGTAGCTCCAGAGATTGATGCCTTATCAGTGGGCTCTACTTTGGAATCTGTGCTCCTGAGAGTGACAGAGTTGGACTCAAATAAGTCCTCCCTGCACATGGTCCACCAGTCCCTTCTATTCAAACTTATATGTGGTGCTGGAATTTGTAAGTGTACTTCCAGAGACTGGAGCCTTTGGCCTGCCCATGTGCCCGCTGTGCCTGGAATCTCGGTGGAGCTGCAACTCCTACTCTATAGCTCAATGGACTCACCCAAGACACCTGGCCGGGAGATGATGATGGACAATGGCCATCCCAGGGAATGGAGAGAGCCTGCAGCTGCAGGCAGGATAATCCCATCCATCTTATCCAAGGGATATAAGCCCCCTTTCACTTGGAGGTGGAGTGGACATCACCATCCCAGACTCCTCAGGACTGGGGGAAGAGCTATGGACTAGAGTGGATTTACTGGTATTCTGTTGTAGACATATTGTGATTCAAGCAATGGAAGAAATTACAACATTGATGTGGAGCCAGTGGCCACTGGATGCTTTCGGGGCAGGGAGAGGGAAAAGCAATTGTAATACAGGGGCTTTTTTGGGACTTGGGATTATCCTGAGTGACATTACAAGAACAGATATAGGCCATTTTACATAAGCATATAACATGCAGAACTGTGTGGGAGAGAGCGTGGTCTACAATGTGAACTATGGTCCATGCTTAGTGGCAAAGCCCCAGGATGTGTATATCCATTGCAGGTGATGTGCCACACTAATGAAAGATGTTTATGTGGGAGGTTGTGGGTGGTGTGGGAGGTGGGGAATATGGGAATCTCTATAATTTTTGTGTAACATTTATATAATCTAAGCATCTTTTAAAATATTAAAAAAAAAAAAAGTAATACATGCACTCCCTGTATCTGGAATGGGAAGGAGGGGCAATGGTAAGTGAAAATTCAGATTCCTGGGTCTATATTGAGACCTACTAAACCAGAATCTCTCCAAGTAGAGCACAGGCATCTGCATTAAAAAATAAATTTCCCAGGTGAGAACCTCAGCCCATTCAATTCTATTTGCCAACAATGGTCTCTAGAATTAATGAGAAGCAGGGTTTTGTTGAGACTCTGAAAAGACAGTGCTGTTTTAAAAATAGATGTGATTATTCATGTTAGAAGGAAAGATACAGATATTCACTAAAGAAAAGTTGGTTGAGCATGGGTTGTTTATCTGTCCCTGTGGTAGGCACCCAAAGAACAGAGATCAAATAAGACCTAAAACTCCTCTTGGGGACTTTACAAACAATGTTATTCCAGGCACAAACCAATACACATACAATTACAATATAATTTTGTGATATTTCTCTTGGGAAATGTGTACATGGAGGGCAGTTAGGCAACATGCATTAAGAACCTTAAAAACATACATGGACAAAGTAATTCCGCTTCTTTGAACTGATCCTAAGGAAATAAATATAGCTAACTTGTTCCCTAAAAGGAAACTACCATTTATTTGTTATGTAATATACAAGAGCTTTCTCACTGAAGCCTCATAAAAGACCTAGAATTAGGTGAAATTATCTTCCTTTTATAAATGAAGGAAATAAGGCTTTGTGATGTTAGGTGATTTGTCCAATATCACACCATGAGAAAGTAACAGATCTAGGACCAGAACACCAGTCATCTGGGTACCAAAATTTGTGCTCTTAATTTCTCAGCTCTACCCCCTAAAGAGTACAAGTGTGTAGATAATCACTGCAGAGCAGCTTATTTATGTAAAAATGGGAAATTTCCTTAATGTCCAGTGTCAGGGATTGGTTAAACAAATTGTGCTATGCCATATAATGTGATATTATTCAGATATTACAAATTATGCTAAAGATTAATATTGTGTCCCAGACAGGAATTTAAGCTGAGACATGAGATATTTTGAAACAAGTATGTTTTCATGTAGTCGTATTAAGATAGAACCACAAAGTTGAAAAGCTGATTATTTGGCCAGGGTTACACCAAATACTCCCCATAATGTAGAACCTCGTGACCACTTGAATTCTAATTGCCTCCACTGAAGGCACTGAAATCCCATGGTGGTACAGAGAGGTAACCATAATAGAGAGTTGGGCTCCTGTCAATCTAACCAAACTTCGGATTCCTAAGTACACCAAGGGCCTCAGTGATAGAAAGACTCTGACTCTGAACTCTTGTTTGAACTATTAAAGGATGGTGGAAGGAATCCCCAAAGTCCAGGACATGAGTGGTGGCCTTGGCCACCAGAATGTGAGCTGTTACTGCAGACATGAACTGATTGGGCGATGGGTGCCAGGTCAGTGCACACTTTGCCTTGCTGTCTCACTGCATATGTGATTTTGACATTAATTGTAGAGAAAACATCTTAAGTTCTCTAGGGGGCCAGGACAAAGACATTAATATTTAAGGACACAAAAGACTGTGCTTGTGAAACATAAAATTATATGGACAGCTGAGGTACTTAGAGTATATTCTCAATTAGCTGGCATGAAATTAGGGAGAGTGCATATGTGTACACACATACACATACACACATTAGGTAACAGAGGATCAATTTCTTGCAGTTGGCAATCATCAAACAAGTCTCAGAACTGAATTTTTTTTTTCTAAGTAAGACTAAGATAGATGCTTTTTACTGACTAAGATATATGCATCTTTACTGAGAATGGAAATTATTCTTAACTGAATTACTCATATTTTTAATTCTATGGATTAAAAAAGAAAGTAAATATCGATTAATGCTAAATTAATCAGACTATTAAATTAACTAGGACTTTTCAATTCTGTAATCATTCTCGATAGTTAGACTTTTATTATCCTAGTCAAATTCATTGCCTTATCCACAATCTGTTTTTAAGGAATAAAGGAGGGAAATAAAGGAATTGTGCCTCCGGCGTAATCAACGCCTTTTATTTTCCCTCAGCTTTGAAGACTCTGTGTATGTGTGTATATATTAATACATGCATCTCCTTGTTTTCAAGAGATAAATATAAATAAGGACATACAGAGTTTTCCCTCTAATTGTAAACTGTAACAGCACTGAACTTTCCATGACTTAAGATGAAGCACTTCATTATCCGAGTCATATTATCATCTGGAAGGAGTTGGCTGTGTTTAAACTGTGCTTAACTGTATTTAAAATGAAATACAACATATTTACATTTTCTCCTCTAGTTTATTATAAAGTTTACACTTTGAAATTTTAAAATAGAAAACGTTTCCCAGAAGTAGGATTTGTATGTGTTCCTTTGACTTAGCTGCAAGAATCAATCAGATCATGTTAAGGTGCACAATAAGGCTCTTTTTGAGGACTGTTATTAAATATACATAACAATAGACGCTTTTTTGTGTTCAGAAATAAAGAGAAAGAAAGTGTTCCATGTTTTTGAAGATTGAAATCCTTCAAAGCTTTCTTCGTTTGCAAGAAAACAAAAGGCTATTGTAAATTGAAGCGCTGAACAGCCGACAGCAGCAAAGTAATTAATTGCTCATTCATGAAAGAAAAAGTGTAAGTGAGAGGCAGAAGTTAACCCCTCAAAATAAAGTGCACAGCTAACAAAACAGCTATTGGTTCCTCTGTTTGTAAAACACGATGGTCCTCTTTGTGCTGCTGGTTGTTTTGTTCTGAGGACTGGTGGTAATGGCTGATGTCACAATACCTATCTTACAAGATTTGGGGCCGTTTGATTTTTTCTCAGAGGAAGAGCTTGTTGCTTATGGTATTATATTGTGAAAGTCAAGGTAAGAAATATTCAATAACTGGTGTTTAACACTTCCAATACATTACATTTAGGGTCATCTTGTGATTGGTCATCTAATTAAAATATATATGCATTTATACACACATATATGGCAGAATGATTATTAAGCTTCCAGGGAGCTGTGTACAAGTGCTAGAAATTGAGGACTATGTGGGATTTTTATCTAAAACCATCATATTAAGTGATCAATCCTATTTAGAAAGGGTTTTCAATGTATTTCATGCCCCAGGGAATCTTGCTCCAACCAAGAGCTGTGGCTGGTAGCTACTCTGTCTACATTTGCAACAGCTTGAGCTGGGCCATCTCACAGGGTTTAGGGAAATTGCTGCCAGCATAAAGCAAATAATTCCCTCCCTCCAGTCCTCAAGAATTGCAGGAAACTGTAATTTCTCATTATCAAACCTTCTGCTCTGTACCATCCTGCTGTACCTACGAACCACAAGTCTTATTCACAATCACCTTTCCATCTTAAGCACAGGTGTATATGTATTTTGACGTGACAAAATCACACCTACTCGTCAGCAGTATAACATCTTCCTCAGGTGATGGGGAGAAATCTGGAGCAGACTGAAGGGTGGTTAAAAAGTGCTCATCATTTTAATATTAAAAGCTTCACTGACTTCACCTACATTGGCTCACACATTTAAGTTAGTTGGAAAATCAAGTATCCATTTTTGGTTTCACCTAAAATGTTTATTCACTTTACCTGAAAATGCTGAAGGCACAGTTTCCCGAATTTCATCTCTAAAAGTTAATTTAACTGGAGGGATCCTTATTGGATTGCATTGGTTTAACACCTTGTTCTACCAATAGCAACAAAATATAGATTAGAGTTTAAGATGAATTTTCAAAATTGTCATATTCCTAGTATATGAATATCTTGTCCTACAATTAATTTAATTTGTAAATACATACTTAAAAGTCAAAAGCCATCTATGCACTGCAATAAATCATCGAGTTATTGGCGTTTCTTGGTCAATGCACAAAAATGTCTTTGAAATATAGAAGGCAATTGTTAATTTTCATAATATTCTTCTGGGAAAATGTATTCAGGATGCCATAGAATGTTAGGGCAGGTCATGCTCTCTGCCCCCAAGTAGGAGCTGGAACACTCCCTTCCCCATGTGTGCGCAAGAGGCCTTGGAGTGCTGTGGATGTAAAGCACTCGTGGTGGCTTCTGTGGCTGGAGGATTTTCAGCAGTGCAGGGGCCTGAATGAGGTTGGCCTGAAGGATTGGAATGGGAAATTGAAATTGGGGAGGACGTCATGGAGGTAGTGGGGTTTGAACCAGGTTCTGAGGGATGGAAGGGGATGATGGACGGCTGGGGAGAGAGAAGGATCTGGACCACCAAAAGTCCTGATCGCATCCTGACCCACACCCACTCCGCTGCTGGCTGTTAGGCATTGCAGCAACAGTGTTTTCCTTCCTCCATAGGGAGGAGAGCTGCATGGCGAAGGTAACAGAGATGGAAAGGAGGATTCCCATTTTAGTCTAGATGGTGCTATGTAGGGGACATAAGTAAGCTGGGGGGCTGTCTTTGATCTTTATTTTCATTTTTGAATCTTTTGAATTCTGGCAGCAAATGATCAACAATACTTAAAAAAGATGTTCTTACAAAAAAAATCACATGAACATTTGTTCATTAAACAAATAGTTATTAGAGGCTTAGTGTTTATAAGAAACTAGCTATGTTCAATTCCTTTCGATATGAGTTGGGCACAAAATAATATAACAGAACTTTCAAATTGCAATGTTTATTGGAGTGGTTATTGCAAAATGTATTAGGTAGCTTCTTGCCTCCAGGAGCTTCCAGGGGTGGGGAAAATGGTATTCTTTGCCATGTTTTATGAAGACTCTTGGAATTGTGAGTGTATGGACAGTGTGTGGTAGGCCTGTAGAGGTGGGAGAGATTACTTCTAGACAGGGAAATTAGGGAAGACATCGTGGAGATAGTGGTGTTTGAACCAGGTTTTGAAGGATGGATAAAATGTGGATATGGGGTAGGATATTCCAGTCATGGTGTAGTGAGTACTTAGGTCAGGTTATTCTCAGTGGGAATGAAGAATATAGAGAATAGAAGTGATATATATGAATATAGAATCAACAGGCCTTGGCAAATGATTGGATGAAGGGAGTAAGGAAGTACTATTATGATATTTAAGTTGGAGTAACTGTGAAGATACTGATATCATTAGAGATAGAGAAAACACAGGGGAAAGATTATATAAGTTTAGGTCACATTGAGAGTTGAGACTGAGCAGCCTTTCCAGCCTATTCAGTTGGATAGGTGCAGCCAGAAGTTGGAAATGAAGGACTAGAGCTGTGGAGAGGTGCTGGGACAAAGCGTCTCACATCTTTTAGAAATCATGGGTTGGAGAAAATCACCAAGGGATCCATAAGATAACTGGATAATAGATCGTTGGGGGATACCTCTCATTTAGGGAGCAGGAGGAGGGAAGGGTGGTCAGAGTGGTATGCCACAGAGAATTACAAGAAGTAGGTGGCCATCATTATTGCAAAATTTAAGATTTAGTTACTTGCAAAAAAAAAAAAAAAAAAAATCTACTTACCAGATAAGTAACAAGGAAATTTCCAGCAACTTTTGCAGGACTTCTCAGGGCCAGTATTACATGAATATAGATAAGAAACACTTGAGAGAAATATAGTATACAGTTTCCCAAGCTATTTGATCATGAAGACTTTTTTGTTGGCAAATCTTATGGGCTTAAAGTGGAATACAATAAGGGAAGTGCTGTTGGGGGCCAAGGATCAAGACAGTAAAAGATGAAAATGCAAAGGTGAACAGGTTACTCTCCTACTTAAAAACCTTCTGTAGCTGCTTAGGGCCTAAAAGATAAAGTTAACCCTTCCTTCCTTCCCTCCCTCCCTGCCCCCCTCCCTGCCCCCCTCCCTGCCTTCCTTCCTTCCTTCCTTCCTTCCTTCCTTCCTTCCTTCCTTCCTTCCTTCCTTCCTTCCTTCCTTCCTTCCTTCCTTTCTTCCTTCCTCCCTTCCTTCCTTCCTCCCTCCCTCCCTCTCTCTCTCTTTCTTTCTTTCTTTTCTTCTGATTTAAAAAATTGACATGTCATCCATGAACCATAAAATTCATCATTTAAAAATGTACAACTCATGTGAATATTCTCGCTGTCCTGATTTTGTGATAATCAGAGTAGGCTAAACATTCGCAATATTAGAAACCATGCATGTGCCCCCAGACCTAGTTTTTCTCCCTAGGTCTGGTTTTTGGAATGCTAGTGATAAACTAAGCCTGATTTATTATATGACCATCCTGTATGGGAAAAGACTGTAACTTTGGGTATATAGCAGGGGGACGGATGTGGCTCGGGTGGTTGGGCATCCATCTCCCATATGGAGGGACCTGGGCTCGATCTCCAGGACTTCCTGGTAAAAAGGAAAAAAAAGAAAAATATAGAAGGCACATGGGCCACCAGTCCCCCGTGAGGCACGCAGCAAAATGATGACATAACAGGAGAGTGTCATAAGGGACAGCCAAGATGAGACACACTGAAAAACCAGGAACTAAGGTGGCTCAGGCAGTAGGATGCCTCTCTCCCACATCGGAAGATCTGAGGGATTGAATCCCAGTGAAGACAGGAGAAGGATGAGAACAGAGGGCAGGAAACAGACACAGAGTCGCCCAGTGAATGGACACAGAAACAGCAAAAATGGGGAGGGGGCTGGTGGAAATGGATAAAAGTAAATAAAAAAATAAATCCTTAAAAAATATATAGGGGAGGAAGATACGGACTATAGTTAGTAGTAATACTTTGACGATGCTCTTTCATGATTTGTTAACAAATGTTTCACAACAATGCAGGGTATATGTGTGGAGGGGGTGATGTCTGGGAGCCCTGTGTAATGTTATGCATGTTTGTTTTGTAAGTTCATGATGTTTACTGAACACTTATAGTTTATGTATGTTCATGTCTGAATGATATACTTCAATAAATTGTTTTAAAATATATATATATATATAATTAGACACAGCATTTTAATTAAATAAAATTAACCTAAAGTGTCAAAACAAAAAAAAGTACAACTCAGTGGTTTTTAGTACAGTCCTAGAATTATGCAACTATAATTCCAGAACATTTTCATCAATACCCCCACCCCATTCCATACTCATTAAGCAGTCACTCCCCATTTCCCCCCTCCCCCTTGCCTTTGGCAACCACTAAAGTAATTTCTGTCTCTATGGATTTTCCTGTTCTGGATATTTCATATAAAAAGAAGCATGCAGTAAGTGTCTTTTTGTTTCTGGATTTCTTCACTTAGCATACTTTTTTTTTTTTTAAGATTTATTTTATTTATTTATTTCCCCACCACCCCCGCTTGTTGTTTTGTGCTCACTGTCTGCTCTCTGTGTCTGTTTGTTGTGTGTTTGTCTTCTTTTTAGGAGGCACCAGGAACCAAACCGAGGACCACCCACGTGGGAGGGAGGCGCCCAGTGGTTTGAGTCACCTCTGCTCCCATTAGCATAATATTTTAAAGTTTCATCCATTTTGTAGCACACATCAGTACCGCATTCTTTTTTTTTTTTTTTTTAGATTTATTTTATTTATTTATATCTTCCCCTCCCCCTCCTCGTTGTTTGTACTTGTGGTGTCTGTTTGTCTTCCTTGTTTCTTTAGGAAGCAACAGGAACTGAACCCAGGACCTCTGACATGGGAGGGAGGCACCTAATTGCTTGATCCACCTCTCTTCCCAGCTTTGTTGTGTCTCTCATTATGGTTCTTTTTTTTTCTTCTTGTGTCTCTTGTTGCGTCATCTTGTTGTGTCAGCTTGCTGTAACTGTCCATTGTATCAGCTCGCTGTCTTGCTCTTCTTGAGGAGGCACTGGGAACCTCTGCTCCCTGCCCTGTTGTGTCTCTTGTTGCATCATCCTGCTGCGTCAGCTTGCTGTGCCTGCCCGTCGTGTCTGGTCACTGTCTTCTCTAGGAGGCACTGGGAACCGAACCATGGACCTCCCATGTGGTAGGCGGGAGCTCATTGCTTGAGCCACATCTGCTTCCCACTTCATTTTTTTTTAATGGCTGAATAATATTCATGCTGATATACCACATTTGGTTTATCCATTCATCAGTTGATATACATTTGGGTTGTTTCCACTATTTGGTTATTATGAATAATGTGGGGATCAACAATTGTGTTGATCACAGAATTTTGTGTGAACACATGTTTTCCTTTCAATTGGGTATTCACCCATGAGTGGAAATGCTGAGTCATATGGTAACTCTAGGTTTAATTTTTTGAGGAACTGCCAAATTGTTTTCCACAGTGGCTGTGCTATGTTATATTTCAACCAGCAATGTATGAAGGTCCCAATTTATCCACACCTTCACCAACACTTACTGTCTTTTTTTTTTTTTTTACTATCTTTCTTTTTGATTATAGTTATCCTAGTAGACATGAAGTGATATCTCATTGTGGCTTTGATTTACATTTTTCTACTAACTAATGATGTTGAGCTTCTTTTCATGTGTTTATTGACCATTTGTATATCTTCTTTGAAGGAGAAATGTCTATTCAAATCCTATTTTTAAATTGGATTGTTTTTTTATTATTGAGTTGTAAGTGTTCTTTATATATTTTGGATACTACACTTTAATCAGATATATGATTTTCAAATCTTTTCTCCCATTCTGTGGGTCGTCTTTTCACTTTTTGGGTAGTGTCCTTTGAGGTTCACAATTCTTGGCCATCTATGGTCCTCTACATCCACTTCCAATCAATCTTCCAGTCTTCTCTTTCTTGATAATATCTCTCAGTATCAACTATCCATTCTAACTAGATTTGTTTACATTTTACTCTTAAAAAACACTAAAGTATTATCATCATGCTAATGCTATTCTCCCCCGAAATATACTTCCTGTGTCCTCTACAATTATCTAAAGCCTACAAATTCTAAAAGACCCACCCTAAATTATGCCTCCCTTTTTTTTTTTTTTTTAAATCTTTGTTGACAATCTTAGCCCAGAGTGGCCCTTTCTTCCTCCAAACTCCTGTACTTGATGCTTTGTATTATTGCTACCAAACTTATGGCACTTAGTATAGGATACATAGCCTCTTATTGTTAATATATTTTTAGCCACATTTTCATCCAGTTGAAGGTAGTTCCCTTGTTTTATGTATTTAGGTTTAAGTGTTTTTCTAAGAGAGAGGTAAGTTATTACTTTATTTAAATTTGTTTTGGGAAAAGCTCTCTCATTTACCTTTTTAAAAAATGACATATGATTGGCACTAAATCAATTCTTTCTCACATATTCATATTTATTCTTGATACTAAACATGTTTAGCAAACTACCTATCTTTCTTCAATAAAAATAAATATTTGCAGCTTATAAGTTCTGAATGTGATTCTCAGAGAAGAATATTGGTAGGAAAACATATTCCCCTAATTTTAATATGCAGAATGGATGCACTGCAATTTATTATTATTATCTTATAATTATATTTATTATTACATGTAAAGCAATTAGGGAAACAGCTGAAAACATAGTTATTTCCAGTATTATGAGGAAGCTGTCTTTTTGAAAGAAATATTACAGAAACTAACCACTAATATGGAGATTGGAAAAGCTATCTGAATATGTGATAGCTCCCAGCAGGAATACTGAGAAAGGAGTGATGATTTTAACTAGGTTACAGTTTCAGAGGGACAGGTTACCTAGGGTTATAGTCATGACTGACATTGTCTAAAATAGAGGGGTATGTCACTAATAAGTGGCAACCCATGGACAAGTGTAGAGAAGGGAATAGAGAATAAAATCTGACGTGGTCAAGAATCAGGCCAGAGACAGATCAGAGAAAATAGTCTCCCGTTTATATATTTAAAAAATTTCACCAGAAGGATAAACTTCCGTGTGATATTTTGATGAAATAATATTATCTTTCTTCCCTCTCTGAAAAATGGACATGTTTATAGTGGGAATTTAAAGTTTAAGAAAGAAATGGGAATGGGTATGTAACCTCTCTTTATTCCTTCTCCACCAAATCAAGCCAGGGATTATACACATAGTTCAGAGGCTATGTTCAAGTCACAGGAACTCAGTCTTCTGCCTCCAGGTTGACTGGGGCTGCAGCCCTGACAGCAACAGAACTTTACAGAAAAACCAGTTCTGAGCATGAGGACCCTGAAGCCACCCAAGGATCTGGCATAAGAGTAGTTATAGGATAAGAAGGTACGTAAACTAGACCAGGGACGTTTTCCTTGTCTTTGGGGAAACTGAGGCTAGAAAAGAAGGGGATCAAGAAAAGATAGAAGGAGGGCAGAACAAAAAGGCAGAAAGATTTTTTCCGCAGTCTTTTTCACGTAAAACAAATTCTTCCTTTAAAAATACTGGAAAGTCCAATTCTGCTGCATTCATCAAGGCTGTGTTTGATGAGATAATGTAAAGAATTAACCCAAAGTCTTCTGGTATGTGTTTTTTTGCTTTTGTACCTGTAATCTCTTTGTTTACCTGGTGTGGCATAGGCTATATATTTTCTATCTATTGTCTCCTATCTCTCAATCTATATATAATACCTCAAATTTTAGCTGCACACATTACCACTCAGCTGAAACACTACATAGTCTACCTTTCTTAGCAGTTTGATATGATCATGTGACTAAGATCTGGCCAATAAGTAAAATGCCTTGAAGTCCTTCGGCTTGGTTTGGTATTGGTTTGCTGTTCTTTTTCTAATTCTTCAAACTGTGCAGTTAGATCTTCAATTTTAGCTCTTTCTTATTTTTTTAATGTAAGCAATGAGTGCTGTAAATTTCCCTCTCAGCTCTGCCTCTGCAGTGTCCCGTAGGTTTTGATATGTTGTGTTCTCATTTTCAATCATTGCAAGATATTTGCTGAATTCTCTTGCAATTTTTTCTTGACCCACTGATTAAGAGAGTTTTGTTTAATCTCCATATATTTATGAATTGTCCCTTTTTCCGTCCATTACTTATTTCCAGATTCATTCCATTATGGTCAGAGAAAGTGTTTTGTATAATTTCAATCTTTTTAAATTTATTGAGACTTGTTTTGTGACCCAATACTTGGTCTACCTAGGAGAAAGTTCCATGAGCACTTGAAAAGAAAGTATATCCTGCTGTTTTGGGGTGCAATGCTCTATAGATGCCTGTTAGGTCTAGTTCATTTATATTATTTAAGCTTTCTGTTTCTTTATTTATCCTCTGTCCAGATGTTCTATCCAATACTGAGAGTGGTATATTAAAGTCTCCAACTATTATTGTAGAGACATGTATTTGTCTCTTCAGTTTTGCTAGTGTGTGCAATTCTTGGTGAATTGCCCCTTATATTAATATATAATGACCTTCTTCATCCCTTAAGCAGTTTTGCATTTGAAATATATTTTGTCCAATATTAGTATCACTACTCCAGCTCTTTTTTTGGTTGCACTTTGCATGGAATATCTTTTTCCAATCTTTCACTTTTTTTTTTTCTTTCTTTTTTTTTTTTATTATGGGTAAAAATCAAAATTCTCACAATACATACAAACATTTGCAAAATGATATATAAATATATATGCATATATGTGTATTTGCTTACAAAAATGTTATTTATATATATATATATATATACATATATTTTAAGAGCTGCTTAGATTACCTAAAATATTACACGGAACCCACTGGGATTCCCATGTTGCCCACCTCCCACACCTCCCACCACATCCCACACAAACATCTCCCACAGTGTGGCCCACCAACCTCAATGAACTTACACATCCTGGAGCCTTGCCACCAACCATAGACCACAGTTCACACTGTACACTCTCTCCCACTCAGTTCTGAGTGGTGTGTGCTGATTTAAAATGGCCTACATCC
>JAKSZT010054562.1:3547556-3558960 GCA_026826555.1 Tolypeutes matacus
CGCAGATAGATGTCCCAAGCTTCTCACTCCACGCGTGCACAGCACAGACCCCCGGGCAGGACCCCGTCCCCAATCTGCCTTGCTCTGGGAGCTTGCAGTGTGCGCCCTCCCACACCAACGCCATCTTGCCGCCCCTCAAAAACCAATCTTTCACTTTTAACTTGATTATATCCTTAAGTCTGAGTTGGGTCTCTTATAGACAACATATAAATGGTTCATTTTTTTTTTTTTAATTTAATGTCTTTTGACTGGGGATTTCAATCCATTAACATTTAATGTTATTACTGTAAAGTATTACTTTTTGTCCATTTTGTCCTTTGGCTCTCTGATGTCATATCATTCTATTTTCTTTCTTCTTACACTTTAGTTTGCCCTTCCTAATAATCTTTATTTCTAAACTCTTCTCCAAATCTCTCACCCTTGTTTTTTTCCTTTCAGGCTGCAGCACTCCCTTTAGTCTCTCTTGTATGTCTGGTCTTTTGGTAACATATTCTATCAGTTTTTGTTTGTCTGTGAAGACTTTGAACTCACCCTCATTTTTGAAGGACAGTTTCGCCAGATACAGAATTCTTTCAGTACAATTAAATACATCATTCCACTATCTTCTCACTTCCACGGTTTCTGATGAGAGGTCAGCACTTAATCTTATTGTGTTTGCCTTGTATGTGATGCTTTGCTTTTCTCTTCCTGCTTTTGGAATCCTCTCTTTATCCCTGATATTTGACATTCTAAATTGTAGGTGTCTCGGGTAGGTCTATTTGGATATTGATATTTACATCATTCATAAGGGTTGGGAAGTGTTCAGTCATTATTTCCTCAATATTTTTTTCTGCTCCTTTTCCATTCTCTTCTTGTTCTGGTACACCAATAATGCAAATATTTGTGCATTTTACATGGTCATTTAATTCTCTGAGACACTGTTCCATTTTTCCATTCTCTTTCTGTTCTCCTGTCTTTTCCAGTTCAGATATTTTGTCTTTGAAATCACTAATTCTGTCTTTGAGTGTTTTAAAATCTGCTTTTATGTGTCTCTAATATATTTTAAATCTTATCCATTTTGCCTTTCATTCCCATAAGGTCTCTTACTTTTCATTGCTGGCTTTCAAATTTTTCTTTATGCTCATCCAGTGTCTTCTTAATATCCTTTATTTCTTTAGCTATATTAAAAAAAATTTTTTTTTAAAGTGTATTAGGAGAGTTGTGTGATTATCACTGATTAATTGTCTTAAATCCTGTATCTCTTTGGGGTATTTGGTTAGTTCTTTTGGCTGGGCCATATCTTTTTTTCCCCTAGTATGGCTTGTAATTCTTCCTGATGTCTAGGCATCTGAATATGTTGGTGAATTTAATCTGATGGCCAATTTCTCTCTCTGCCTATTTATTTTCACAGCTCTTCTTTGGTATTTAGTTCACCTTATTCTAGATATTTAAAATTACCTGGCTTAAATTATCAAAATCAGGCTAGGGACTCACTAGTGGGGTGCAGATTTTCTCCCAGGGGTTAGGATACAGGTAGAAGAAAGAATACTTTTTGTCCATGCAATTTCTAGACCAGCCAGAAGATAGCACTTCTCATTGCACCTTTCCACAGAGGTGTTTCAGTCTGGGCTTTCCTGGGTTCCTTTGCTGATAGTCCAGAGGGGAGATTCAAAGTGGTCTCTGCTGGCCAAATTCACTGAAGAAAAGCCCACCTGACTCCTCTTTTTTCCCTTGAAACAGTTAACAGGGAAGAAGGTGTCTGTTCCCCTTTCAGTTGGCTGCAGTGAGCCAAGGGCTTTGCCCCTGCTTAATATCTTGGGGGTGGGGAAGAGGAGCCCTTCTCAGTTGCTGCAAGGCGTGGTAACTGAAATTTTTTGTTTTGGCTTCTTCATCTCTCTGTCCCTCACCTTCTTGGGAGAATAGCACTGTCCTAATCTGCTGACCCCAAAAGCAGATCCCTCAGACAGCTTTTGGCTCTTTTCCATTGTTTTTGTGAAAGCATGGAACTCTGCCTCTTCATGTGACACCATCTTCCCACAATTCTTTCTCCAGATATTTCTTTTATATGAAAGAAAAATAAACTTTAATCTTGTTTAAACTGCTACTATTTTAAAATTATGATCTGCAAACTCTGTGTCAGTCTAGCTGTCTGTTTTCACAAATAAAGTTTTATTGGAACACAACCATGCCCATTCATTTACTTATTGCCTATGACTTCTTTCTTGCTACAATGGCAGAGTTGATTAGTTGTGACAGATACTCTATGGCCCCAAGTTGATTTCAGGTTCTGCATCCCAGGGTCTTCTCTCTCAGCTTCTAAGAGTTTTACTCTGTGTCTCTGCATGTTTCTCCCATTTATAAAGGATTCCAGAAAGATGGTTAAGATTTACCCTGGGTCACACAATCTAATCAAAGGCCCTTAGCTGAGGTAATTTAATCAAAGTTCCCAGCTACAATAGATTTACATGCACAGGAATGGGTTAGCTGTAAGGACATGGTCTTCTGGGGTCCACTCCACTTCAAACTGTCACAAAGAGTGACATGCTGGAATTGTCACATTTTCCTGTTTCCTGAAAGAGGTGTGCAGAAGTCAGGTGAAAGAAAGTAGGTGAATCTAAAGGGCTGTCACAACTCTGGCTCAGGGCTATGGTGGAAGGCAGATTGGTTCACATAATTTAGAGTGGGTGGGATTGGAAAATCATGGTGGTTGCCAACTTGGAGGAAGATATCAGTTGAGGACTAGATGGGGTTTTGTGAATATCTCAGAGGATGCCATGGTAGACAGATGTTGGCTGATGAGTAGATTATAGTAGGTTATTTGCAAGAGGAGAGCAAGGACAAGCATTAACCTTGCTTCTTTCCCCCTCCTACCACTTGATTATACAATATGATTATTCCTTCCCTAACCATTCTTACATCTTCAAAGGAAACCAAGATTTCTAAATATTTCCAGGGCTGAGATTGGGTAATAGTAAGTCAAGAGTGGGAAGGAGTGGAGATGAGATAAGAGTGTTCAGTTAAAAAAAAGGCAGTATCCCATTATTTTTTAAAGACTTGTGGCTGCAGGTTGCCAATATATGATATTGTAGTCTTTGAATTCCTTAGAGAAGATACACCAGCTATGCCCCAGGAGTTCCTTCTGTGTTGAATACTCATATGACTGCTTTTATATTTATCAGTGTGTTTCAAAAGTTTCTAAAAGCTAAAATGGGTTGCAGTAACCCTTCATCTCTTTATGGTGCTGAAGATATTTAGTTAACAATAGGGATCCTCAAAGAATGAGTATCCTATTCTGTGGTGATATTTTTCCATTGACACATTGGAAATGGGAAAGCTAGGAAAAGAAGATGATAAGTTAAGTAATGGAAGTGAGTAGTGAATTCTATGACATACTCTCTAAGAAAGCATCATTATTTCACTGCCATATTTCACAGTATTAAAACGAATAAAAGCCTAATATATGATAATAAGAGGGTAATAAAAGACAATTGTATGTTTATTAGGAAATTAGTTGTGATGATTCATCTATCTTCTTGGTTATAATATTAAAAAAATGCATCCAGTATTCCTTATAAGAGTACTATAAAATCTGAATGAGTTAAATTTCTCTAAGCAATTTTTAACACAAGAAAGAGGTGGCTTTTCAAACTAATGACTATTTCATGGATGCAGAGAGATATTCAACGTCTGTAATTCTCTTTGGCCCAAGAGTGAAGAGATAAGTATTAATCATGCCTTCAAGGTAGAATTCATAATCAAATCCTTAATTAAACTCAATATGGAAAGTCTTTAATAAATATCAAAATCTGACTATCAGATTTTCTGGCAAATATTTAATGCTGTGTTCAGTATCTGCTATCTGAACATCACTGTGGAAAGAATTAAGCCTTTTAAAAATTTCCTGGGTGTTTGGGACTATAAATGTCATATTTAAATGGAGAAGTATAATATATTTTAATAGCACACTTTCATTTTATTCTATTTTGCTTTATACATACTTAACCCTTTCCAGAGAAACTATCATTTATTTTGCTATTTTAAAATTTATATTCATTATATATTAAGTGAACATGTGTGGTTGATTCTCTCTTCAAGGAGTTTTTAATCAACCCTCTTCCTAACTGATCAGACTAAAATTCTCATTGTCTTGACTCCTTGCTTTTTTTTATAACCCACATCTGTCAGCAGATTCTGTCAGCTCTACCTTCAAAATGTATCTAGAATTCTACCAATTCATACCTCCACTATTGCTACCACCATCTGGTTCAAGCTACCCCCATGTCTCACCTGAATTTTTACAATAGGCTTCTCTCTGGCCTTCTCGCTTCTACCCCTGCCCTGCTGCAGTCTAATCTCAACATGGCAGTCAGAGGATTTGTTAAAACATATCTCCTATTTGGAATGATGGAAATGTTCTGGTAATGGACCATGGTGATGGTAGCACAACATTGTGAATGCAATTAATGGCACTGAAATATATATCTGAACATGACTAAAAGGGGAAATGCTAGTTTATATATATGGTAACAGAATAAACTAAAAAAAAAAAAAAAGTCCATGGAAATATACCACACAAAAAGTGAACCCTAGGTTAAACCATGGACTTTAATTAATAGTACAATTATAAAAACGTGCTATCATCAAGTGTAACAAATGTTTCATACCAATGCACAGTGTTGGTGGTGGGGTGGTGTATGGGAATCCTGTATTTTATGCATGATTGTTCTGTAAAACCACAACTTCTCTAATAAAGAAAAAAAAAATAAGTCAAATTTTGTCATTCCTCTGCTTGAAATCCTCTATTAGCTTCCCAGCTCACTCAGATAAAAGCCAAAGTCTTTATAATGGCTTGCAAGCTTTTCATTAACTGGATTCTTCTCTCCTGCCACCCCATCTTTCTTTTTCTCCCTCCCCTCATTCTCTCTGTTCTAGCCACAATGACGCCTGATGTTTCTGGCACATTCCAAATTTAAGCTGTTCCCTCTGCCTTGTATGCTCCTCCCCTATATTCTTCACTGATAGACTCTTCTCCTCCTACAGGTCTTTACTCAAAAGTCATGTTCTTCATGATGCCTTCCCACTTGACATTGCATATCTTCTTTTTTTGCTTTATATTCTCATTAGCACTTGTCATCATTTAAATTACCATATAATTTATATATTTATCTTGTTTACTATGTCTTCTCTATTAGAATGTAAGTTCCATGAGGGGAAGAGATTTTTGTCTGTGTTGTTCACTATTGTACCATTGGTAAATATTTGTTGAGTGAATGAATGAAATATTTCACTCATGTGGATTAACCTCTATAGAACATGTAAAACACTGAAATGTACAAGATTGCCTGCAGCCTTTATATTGTACCAAGAACAAGTAAAGATAAATGCTTTTCTGGGCGGTTTATAAAGCAGTTGGAATTTCTCAATTAGGGAAAAATGTTATCTCCCTTGTACCAACTACATGCATACTTCTTGGAAGAGATTTTCTTTCAGATACTGCTTGAGATATGGAAGGAATCCATTATAGTCATCTTATTTGGGTTTAAGAAAACTTGAATTTGGCAAAGCGTTTGGAAATTATAATAGACGGACTAGAAGGCAATATAGCATAGTGATAAAGAGAGGGACTCTGGAGTGAGAAAACCTGAATTTAAATTAGGGATCTAGGGTGCTATGGCTATGAGATTTTGGGCAAGTTATTAAACTTCCTTCAATTTCCTCATCTGCAAAATGGGAACAATAATTGTTTTTGGTTCATAGAGATGTTGTGTAGATTAAATGAGGTAATACATGTAAACAACTTGAAGCTGTGCTTGAACATAATAAGTGTGTCAATAAGTTGGTTTTAATATTTTCATCATTATTATTTTGACTGTAAGCATCAATAAGGCAGAGGCCAATAGGCATATCAGGGGAGATGGTACTCTGGAAGATGAGTTCAGAAAGGATACTGAATTAGAAATGGATCATTGGTATCTTAGGTAGAAGCATGAGAATGAGCATGAAACATTGAGGAAAGTTTCACAGTGGAGGATTCTGAAGCTGGATCAGAGTCATGACTGGATTTTCTGACAGTCAACCCGGAATCTAAAGGGGAGGAAAGAGGGAGAGATATATTCCAAAAACCCCTATCTTGATTTTTCCTGCATTTCTGCTAATGTATTAGGATAGTGAAATGACGGGGGCAAGGTCAGGGTAGGGGGAGTTGGCAGTGAAGGATAAACACTATTTTATCTGTGCTGTTTGAATAATGCTATTCAGTAGGAGACGTATATAAAATATTTCCATTGAATAATGGAAAAATTTAGAAACTAGGAAGTAATTTATAATAAAGTAGAAGATACAGTCAGATATCCAGATGAAATGCCAAAATTCCATCAGCCATTTGATGTTTCTGAATATCTTGGAGTCTAGCATTGTGTAGGTAAAATATCCAGCTGCTTGTCTAAAATTTTCATTTTTCATCCAGATATTTTAATTCCTTCTTATACATGGATATATTTAATAATATTTATCATTTAATTAGGCATTTATGAAAGGAATTGTGAAGTTTGATTGGATATTCACAGTTTTGAAACTATTAAGAATGGCATACAATGTTTGTACTGCTATAATAAAAGTCTATTTTCATTTTGGAAAGATATACTTGATTTTTCAATAGAAGAAAGAACTTTAAAAATTCAGTGTAAAAACAAATTTGACACATCTGTTCTTTCCTTCCAGAATCCTAGAATTGTAGGGCTGGAATAGACCTTAGGTCACAGACTGGTTCCAATAGAAGTGCACCTCGATCAGACAAGAGATGGGGCAGGGCATATCTAATATTCATATGGAGCTGAAAGCTATGTTCTTGAAATATTTATCAATTAATCCTCTTTCAGGTCTGTCAGTTTCCTAGAGCTGCTACTACAAAATACCACAAACTAGGTAGCTTCAAACAACAGAAATTTACCGTTTCACAGTTGTGACGGCTAAAAGTCTGTAATTAGGGTGATGGCAGGGGCGTGCTCCCTCTGAAACCTGTAGGGGAATCTCCTTCCTCGACCCTTCCCAGCTTCTGGTGGTAGCAAGCAATCCTTGATGTTCCTTAGCTTGCAGTGGCAGCACTTCACGCTCTGCAATCTCTACCTCCGTCGCCTCCGTGGCTTCCTATCCTCACCTCTGTGTGTCCAAATTTCTTCATCTTATAAAGATACCAGTCATATTGGATTAGTTGGGCACTCTAATCCAGTTTGGCCTCATTTTAACTAATCACATCTTCAAAGACCCTATTTCCACATAAGGTCACATTCTGAGGTACTGGGGGTGAGGACTTCAATATATCTCTTGGGGGACATAATTCACCCCATAACAAAACCTTAATAATCTGTTAATAATCTGTATTTGTCACTTTCTGTCAGGGAAATCCTATAAATAAAGACAATCTCTCATATCTCTCCTAAAGTCTCCCTTTCTCAGACAATATATCTTCTTCTTCCATCATTCATTCCTGTGGTGAATGACGTTCCTATGAACTGACGTTTAAACTCTTTTCTACCCTAATCACAATCCTCTACTTCTTTGTTTTAATTTCCTTTGAAAATTTGATTAACACTAATAACTGAATTCAATATTCTGCCTGGAATCTGGGGCAGGACAGAGGACAATGGGACTATTACTTTTCCTACATTGTCTTCTAGAGATAGACTCATGCAGCCCACGTATTCATCAATGTTTCTGAAGTTGCATTTCACTATTGATTTTTATTATTTGATGTCAACCAAAACAGATGGATTCTTTTCATGTTGAGCCATTCTCACTCTGTACCTCTCCTGTCCTCTTTGGGGCCTTTGGTTGTACAGCACCACTTTTCTCCCTACTAAGTTTTATCTCATAAGCCTCAGTGCATCATTCAGCCTACTGGGAAGCTTGAGTCTGTATCTATTTTGTTACCTATCCCTTTGAACTTTGGTTCAGTTGAAAATTCAAAGTTCAAAATCTCTGTCTTCATTTAAAATATTTGATTAAAATTTGAAAAAAGCTTGTAGCTGTAGTATGTCCTTGAAGACTTTTCTCCTGGCTGACATCAGTGAGGACGGGGTCCTGGAACCATTCTTTGGATGCAACCCTAGAGGAGGTATGTGTTTATTCAGAGTCTGAGGAAAATCTTTGGGAATAAACAGGTTTTGTTGTGGAATTCACAATTTAAGCACCTTAAGGGTTTCATTTATTGCTAAGAATTAACATCTAATTAATTTCTTAAAATGTTTCAACAACAGCAGACAAAGTAGGTAAAGGAAAAAAAAGAAAAAAGGAAAAAAAGATTGGTTATTGCCACGTGCAAGAAGTGAAGTTGAATTGTGCCCTGATTAATTGATTAAGGATGGTTCCTGTGGTGAATAATTATGTTCAATAACTGTCAATATAATTTGCAATCAATTATCGCTTTATAAACCAGCATATAGCAAACTCAGTTTTACATGCATCCTAATGCAACTGCCACATTAGGAAGCACTATTTTCCATTTCTCTCATAATGTCTTTCATTTGACAAATCATAATTGAAAGCTCTCACTTTATAGCCAGCAAGGTAACTTCCTTCTACTTTCAGAAATTCCCTTAAAGCCTCTTTTATCTTTTTTTCTAGAAAGTCCATTGTGATTATTGGCTGTGGTCAGAAGTCATCTAGCCTGTGGTAGATTGAATTTCTCACAATTCCTCACTCTCCTGTAGGACTATTATATATACTTATTTTTGTCATGGCCTCACGTGGGTGAAAAACACTTCCCTGTCCTTTGAAGGTGGGGCTTTGTCATATGACTTGCTTTGGCCAATGGAATGTTACTAGGCATGCTGCAGGCAGACAACTGAGATGTGCTTGTGTAGATGGTCTTGTCCTTTTGTGAATCACCATGAGAAGAACTTCCCTAGTTGTCCTTTTAGCCTGGATCTCAGAATGAGCACCCATGGAGCAGACCTGATCTCAGCTCCAACTGCACAAGGAGTCAAATTCAGTCATATTCACAACCTGAAGCAAAGTTGCTTATCATCCTAAACTAGATCGACAGAATCCTAGTTGACCTGCAGACCCATGAGCATGAGAATAAATGTTTATTCTTGCATTCCAGTGAGATTTGGGGATTTTTTTTAAATGCAGAAGATAATGACACAGTCTTTTCCTATAATATACTATTTCTTAATTCAAGTGAGAAATTTGTTGTTTACCCTATGACTTAAGTTTAATAACCGTTCAGAATTTAACTGTCTAGAAACCTCATTTATGTGTATGCAGCCAAGAACAAAGATAAGAGAAAAAGATCTCTGAGTGGCCAAAATTAGATATCATGATGTCCTTACACTAAAATTCATGTATTTATTCATAGGAGAATTCTTCAGACCCTCACTTAGGTCTATTATTCAAAATTTTACATTCAGTAGACAATCTTTGCTAATCTGATTTCCTAGCCCTGAGGAAGTATGGGAAGCAACTTAAGAGTGAGATAAAAGTGATAAAGACACATGGAAGGCAGCACAGAGACAGTCTATGATTTGCTAGCAAGTGTGAAAACTGGCAAGTAGGAAGCATAGTAGCCTTGGATTTTCAGTGTGAGGCCAGAAAGCTGACCTATTGTTGCAGACCCTGAGACTTTCTCTGCTTTACAGCATGGCCCCAAAGCTGAGGATCCTAAAGATGTATAATTTTATGGCATAAGGCAACCAGCTAGGAAGTATAGGAAATGTGGGATTGGTACTGAACACCTTCTTGGATCATCAATTTTACTTATGGTAAATAATTTAAAATAGTAGGTCCAGTTTGAATTTGATGGATTAGTAAAATAAAATTTTAAAAACACCCAAACCCAAAAACATTGCATCCTGTTGTTGTTGTTTTTTCTAAGTAAGGATATTTATTAGCATCATTTCATAAAGGAAGACTATTTTAACATAAACCAAATAAAAGGAATATAAACTTTCCCAAAAGAGGTCAGTTGGCAAAGAGAAAACTTTGTCAACTCTATGACCCAGTGTTAGGGGACCACTGATTTAAAACACTAACTTAATTGTTAAACAATGTTTTGTATATTATAGAATATACAAAATTTAGATAATATTTTAAGATTAAAATGGAGCATTTAAAACTTTAAAAATAATTTTAAAAATTTTTATTAGAAAGCTTGTGAGCTTACAAAACAGTCATGCATAATATGCAGAATTCCTGTATATCATCCCTCCACCAACACCTTACATTATTGTGGAATATTTGTTACAGATTATGAAAGAACATGATCAGACCAATTACCAATAACTATGTCCAGAGTGTACACTTGATATATATATTTTTTCTATATCCCCTATTATTAACACTATGTATTAGTAATTAGTATTGTACATTTGTTAGAGTTCATGAAAGAACACTCTCATACATGTCCTGTTAACCACAGTCCATCTTCCACCACCTGGTTCAATGTGTTATATAGTCCCATGTCTTGCACATTCTATCCAAAATGTACACTCAGTGGCTTTCACTTTTATACAGACTTGTGTAGTCATTGCCCCAATAAACCTTTGAATGTTTTCCTTAGTCCAAAAGAAAAATCCCATGCCCCCCTTTATTGATCCTTAGCATTGATATAGTACCTTCTTTGACAAAAAAAATAGAGCATTTTATGCCTGTTCTCTTGGAGACAGATGTTCACTCTCTTCTGCTGGTAGAAGTTGTGAAGAAAATTTTTGTGATGCAACTCTTTTATTGTTAAATTAAATCCACGTTAGCCTATTTAAAAAAACAGAAGAGTATATTATGCATTTTAGATTATAGTACAGATGTCCGTTAACTGTTTTTTTTTTTTTTTTTTTTATCTTTTATTTTATTTTATTTTTTATTTATTTATTTATTTTTTTATTATGGGTAAAAATCAAAATTCTCACAATACATACAAACATTTGTAAAATGATATATAAATATATATGCATATATGTGTATTTGCTTACAAAAATGTTATTTTTTATATATATATATATATATGCATATATTTTAAGAGGTGCTTAGATTACCCAAAACACTACACGGAACCCACTGGGATTCCCATGTTGCCCACCTCCCACACCTCCCACCACATCCCACACAAACATCTCCCACAGTGTGGCCCACCAACCTCAATGAACCCACACATCCTGGAGCCCCGCCACCAACCACAGACCACAGTCCACACCGCAGACCACATTCTCCCCCACTCAGCCCTGAGCGGTGTGTGCTGATCCAAAATGGCCCACATCCATCGCCACAACAGTACTCAGGACAACCTCCAACTCCCAAAGAAGCCCCTGTATCTCAACTGCTCATCCCCTCCCTACCCAAAAACTGTCAAGTGGCCACTGGCTCCACCTCATTGTTATAATTTCTTGCATTGCAAGAATCACCATATGTGAGCAAGAGAATACCATCAAGT